>QANT01006144.1:0-20483 GCA_003254885.1 Purshia tridentata
ATAAATCAAGCTAGCTAGGCTAGCTTACAGGGTGTTATTTCAACCCCAATGTGTACATGACCAATATATATTGATATCGATAAATACATAGGTACATAATACAATGTCTATTTCAATTGAAATATGGTGCAGCAGCCACATCATTCAACACTACAAATATATAAAAATATATATAGATATCACTGTCCTCTTTTTATCGGTGCGCGCAATGGTCCTTGCACGCTATGACCTCCCCTAGTATATATAAATCTTGGTGTAAGATTATAAACTAAATTAATTTAGTCCTTTGACTATCATCTACATCAGAAGCCATATTAAAGTTATATATTTATTTATTTTCTAATATTAGTACTATTCTATTTGTTCCAAAATACCTTGTGATTAAATAAACAATAAAGAAAAGAAAATACCTATAGGAAATACCTACATGAAAATACCAAACTAAAGTATTGAAAGATTATACCTAAATAAAGTACTTAAAGAAAACACCTAAATAAAATTCCATTAATAAAAGACCTAATAAATTTAAAATACAAATAAAAATACCAAAACAAGTTAATACAGCCACAAAAAAAAAACCAAAACAAATTAATACACCCACTAAAATTATCTAAAGGAAATTAAGTACCTAAAATAAAGTACCTATAGAAAATACCTACACAAAAGTATCTATCTAACTTAATGAAAATACCTAAAGTAAAGAAAGTATCTAAATTAAAGAAAATGTATAAAAAATGCCCGTTAATAAAAATACAAAGATGGAAAGAGAGAGAGATTATAGAGATGGTAAAAGAAATAAATAATGCATGTTTATTTCGAATTTTGAATACGATCAATTATTTTCATAAATGAATACCTCAGAATATGGATAATAAATTTGATCATGAAAAAGGTATATTAGGAAGGAAAAAAAATATTATTGAATAAATTAAGGAATTTTTATCTTTTAGAAATTTTGAGCAATTAATAATAAAAATAATAATAATAAGAGAAGCTAATTAATGTGTAATTCATTAAATTATTAGATGCTGATGACATGACTGTCAAATAACTAAAGTTAAATCTTAAATATTTATTAAGTTTATATTAGAAAACCATCTTTCTCAAAGAATACAATTTAATAAATTGTATATAAAAAGGGCCACAAGCCCCGCATTGTGCCACAGTTTCACCATTCTCTTAGCTAGTCTCTTATATATACACAATAAGTAGTAACAAACACTTATTGACCTGAAGCAGCAGCTAGCAGCAACCAAATCAAATAATTCTATGACAAGTCTCCCAGAAACACAAGGGAAGATCCTCCCAGATGCCTGGGACTACAAAGGCCGCCCCGCCGACCGGGCCACCACCGGCGGCTGGACTTCCGCCGCCATGATTCTAGGTACATAAGATTTAGTCTCCATTTGAGGTTTGGTTAATTTATTTGGTGTGTTTAATTGAATTATTGTCATCGGTCGATCAGGTGGGGAGGCATGCGAGAGGCTAACAACACTTGGTATTGCGGTGAACTTGGTGACTTACTTGACGGCCACCATGCACTTGGGCAATGTTACCTCAGCCAACACCGTCACCAACTTCCTCGGCACTTCTTTTATGCTCTGCTTGCTCGGCGGCTTTGTCGCTGACACCTTCCTTGGCAGGTAATAAGTTGCGCGCTTAATTAATTTCCTGGCCCATATCATCAATGGATTGCTCATCGATCCATATTGGCATAATCATTGGAATTAATATGGTTTGGTGTGTCATCATGTGGGTGGTTTCAATTATTTTCTCACTTTGATGGTTTCATTAATTTTGCTTTCTCTATTTTCAAAGGTACCTCACCATCGCCATCTTTGCCACCGTTCAAGCAACCGTAAGTTTTTGTTGCCTACCTCTGCCATTCAATCATTAATAACTCTCACCTTACATTCATATCAAAATAAATGCTAGAGCTAATGTTATTTAATTGAAATATGTTATTCGACTATTAATCTGAATCACATATTTTAATATATATATAAACGGGGTGCACTTTTATTTTATACACTTGTACTCTTATTTAATTTTTTTATTTTCTCAATTATGAAACATAACTACAAAAGGAAGAGTGCAACTTTAAAGTATAAAAATCTTCACCTTTTATTAATATACTGAATTGATAATCACGCAATATTTAAAGACTAGCAAGTAAGAGTGGCCAAAAAAAAGAGACTAGTACATACTCAGCCTATATATGTATTTTTGCATGCTCTTCACACTACTAAATATTTTTTTATCAAAGGATTTTACATGTTAGATTAAGTAGATTACTATTTAAATATATATATTGACAAATTGACAGTATAAAAACATGTAAGATATTACATATTTAATTAGTGAGGAAAATTACCCAATTAAACAACGATTTTGATTAAACATAACATGTGAAATTAATTTCACCCTAGCTATGTCTTGGCTTCTTGAAATTAATTTCTTTGTTTCCGGTTGTTTTGGTTAATAGGGTGTCACAATATTGACCATCTCAACGACCGTCCCCAGCCTCCGACCACCGAAATGCGCCGCCGACGCGGGCCCACCATGCGTCCCCGCCAGCGGCAAGCAGCTAATGGTTCTCTACATGGCACTGTACCTCACCGCCCTGGGCACCGGCGGCCTAAAGTCGAGTGTCTCCGGGTTCGGGTCCGACCAATTCGACGACTCCGACAAGGAGGAAAGAATCCAAATGACCAACTTCTTCAACTGGTTCTTCTTCTTCATAAGCATCGGCTCACTCGCCGCGGTGACCGTTCTTGTTTACATCCAAGACAACATGGGGAGACAATGGGGCTACGGAATCTGTGCCTGTGCAATTGTGCTCGGCCTCCTTGTGTTCTTGTCGGGCACTAAACGGTACCGTTTCAAGAAACTGGTGGGCAGTCCCTTGACGCAGATTGCGGCGGTGTTTGTGGCGGCGTGGAAGAAGAGGAACATGGAGTTGCCGTCGGATTTTTCGTTGCTGTATAACGTTGATGACATTGATGAGGGAGACAAGAAGAAGAAGCAGAAGCAGAGGTTGCCTCATTCCAAGCAGTTCCGGTTAGTGCCTATTTTAACTTCACCAACAGTTTTTTCTGCTTAATATAATAACCTTTTTTTATATTTGTTAAGAATTTGGTAGTTGTTGAATTTGAATCTACTTTTAATAAATAAATAGGGAACTTCACTCACTACATATGTAAAAATGTTTTGTTATTACAAAGTTTGGCAATATTATTAAAGTATGAATATCTAATTCATTAATGTAATTAATTAACTCTTAACAAAATAGGTAGTTCAAATTAATTCACAATCTCACAATCTTACAAAATAGCATTGCCTTAGATACTTTGTCACCAACACTTATTAGAGAATGCATGGGCTGTGACAAGAACAAGCTAGCAGTGGTATTTCTTGTTGGGTAACCATTTACCAACCAAATTAATTAGCCAATCAGATCAGAGACAATAATGCATTGATATAAGATTTCTTGTTGAGCTGGTTAATTTTTGGCCATTCAAAACCTGAGTATGAGATAGACAGGTAGCCGACCTTGTTTGACTAAAACTCATTGCCCTTACAAGCTGATAGCCAATTTAATTATGAAACAGCAACTTATGTGTGTGTATATATATGCTTCGGACTAGCAACATCTCTGTATGCATTTAGCCCAAAATCACCTCTGAATTGATCTTATCTAGCTTTCCATGTCCCATTTGAGTTGCATCATATGCAGTGTCCGATTTTTTCTCTGTGACATTGTTTGTAGCTACCAATATTACAAGCAACCCAATTCGTGCCAATAGAAATGTTACTTTTAGTGCAAGGCATATATTGTCATAGAATGCAACAAAATTGATAATTAATAGATAGAATAACATTTGCATGAATAACAATCTCTTATTAGATATTTAATATATTGACAGACTATCAATTATTATGCTATATGTTTTAATCAAAATTTGCGTGATCAATAGTCTATGTCCGATTTTTTCTCTGTGACATTGTTTGTAGCTGCCAATATTACAAGCAACCCAATTCGTGCCAATAGAAATGTTACTTTTAGTGCAAGGCATATATTGACATATAATGCAACAAAATTGATAATTAATAGATAGAATAGCATTTGCATGAATAACATTCTCTTATTAGATATTTAATATATTGACAGACTATCAATTATTATGCTTTATGTTTTAATCAAAATTTGCGTGATCAATAGTCTAATTAGTAGTTTGATAGTGTCGTGTCAAATTTTATAAAAGATATCACAACATTGGAGAGAGTGAGTTTGGATTGTAGCTCGAATCAATTTTATGGTGATTTGCAATCAAAAGCATGAATCACAGAGGGGTGGGGCCAGTCTGTCCTGCAAATGGGTCCTCTCACAGTCTCACGCTTTTTGTCTAGCTTGTTCTCACAATATGCATATGCATATGAGCTTTCTGATCATCATTCACGGACACAATTGCTTATATATTCCACTGCCTAGCCTGTTGTGCATGTTGTCCTTGTTCCCTTGCATTTATTCCATCTTATACTCTCTATTATTAGAAAATCCACTTTTTCAAGTCCTTTCCTGTATTATATTTCGACCTTTTGCCAGATTTGTCACACAAACGGGCACATAAAACAACAAGTCCTAAAATAAAAAAGAAGAAAATAACAAAAAGGATCATGTCAAACTCGATCACCGAATACCACTTCCCTTGTGTATGTTCACATGACCATGTTTGTAGAGTGATGTTATTATTCGAAAATGTTTTTCAAAAAATTCAAATATGGTACACCAAATACCACTTCCCTATATATAAGCACCGAGAACTACCTTTGTTTTTGTTTTGAGGTACATTTTTATCATATAAGTATATAACAATGTTATTGTCACTATGAAGTTTTGGATTTGGCTGAGAAGGCATGAATTATGTTGGCTCTGACTAAAAAAATAAAATAAAATAAACTCTAAAAACTTGAATTATTAAAATCATATTAGATAACCACTTAACTCTAACATTTAAGGTCTAAATTTATATTATCGTGTCAGAGTTCTTGTTCCAATAGGTCGAACTCTAGACCTTCGATCATTCCCCACTTATCATGTTAAAGTACTGTAAAGTAGAGTTGCACCTAAATTGTCTATATTTATATGTCTCTTTACGTGTAGAATGAGACACATGTAAGAAGGAGCGTTAACTTACTATACATTGTTTGCGAATTTTGAATTTTTCGGTTTTCAATTTTAGAGTATATAACTCATTTAATTATATCATGTGATACAAATATCCACCATAAATTGTTACTAGCTATTAGCTAATGTGATGCACAGGTCCTTCCTAAATGTCTTTTTGACTCTGCATTTTGCAAAAACTTATGGACTATAATTGGTTTCTTCTTGTGCAGTTTCTTGGATAAGGCAGCAATCAAGCCCCCACCAGACACACAGAGTGGGACTAATACTATGATTATTAACAAGTGGAATTTATCAACCCTAACCGATGTTGAAGAAGTCAAATTGATCATCAGAATGCTACCCATTTGGGCCACAACCATCATGTTTTGGACAGTCTATGCCCAAATGACAACGTTCTCAGTGTCACAAGCAACCTCCATGGACCGCCACATTGGCAAGTCCTTTCAAATCCCCCCTGCCTCCCTCGCTGCTTTCTTTGTGGGCAGCATCCTCTTGACTGTCCCAATCTATGACCGATTGATAGTCCCAGCAGCAAGAAAATTACTAAAAAACCCACAAGGCCTAACCCCATTGCAAAGAATTGGGGTTGGCCTTGTCTTCTCAATCTTTGCAATGGTAGCAGCAGCACTCACAGAATTGAAGCGTTTGAAGGCCGCAAGATCACATGGTTTGACAGATGATCCAAGGGCTGAGATCCCACTAAGTGTTTTCTGGCTGGTCCCACAGTTTTTCTTTGTGGGGTCAGGGGAGGCCTTCACATACATAGGGCAGCTTGACTTTTTCTTGAGGGAGTGTCCTAAGGGAATGAAGACAATGAGCACAGGGCTGTTTTTGAGCACCCTTTCATTAGGGTTTTTCTTTAGCTCTCTATTGGTGACAATTGTGCATAAGGTGACTGGGGACAGGAAGCCATGGCTAGCAGACAATCTGAATCAAGGGAAGCTTTATGATTTCTATTGGCTATTGGCAATTTTGAGTGCTTTAAATTTGGTGATCTATGTGGGTTGTGCCAAATGGTATGTGTACAAGGACAAGAGGCTTGCTGAGGAGGGCATTGAATTAGAGGAACCAGAGGTTATTGGTCATGCCTAATGTGTACATTTTTCAATTAATTACTATCTGTCTCTGTTTTCTTTTCCTTTTATTTTTCCTTTTTTACTTCATAAGCTTTTAATCTTTTATGTACAAAAAGTAATGAAGAAATGAAGAATCATTAAGCTTATCAAATGATCACCTTCACATTTTTTTAATTTCACACAAGACAACGTACTAATTACCTTAGCAGGTTTATATTCCTCCAATATTGTTCGGCTCATCGAATTACTCTATTCACTAAATAAATTGCTAATGTTTCATCTAGTTAAATCCAATTCAATGTTACTAAGAAGTAAAAGAAAAAAACTTTCTATGTAATTAAGAAAAATACGGGTCAATTACTCAATTATAAAGTTTTGATTAATTTGATCAAGTGAAATATTGACACATCATTTAGTGACACTATCACAACATTACCTCACTTTTTTCTTTTCTTTTTTGGTGATTTAGAGAGGGTGGAATCAAACTTGAGATCTCTCTAGCATTATAAATTAATTAAGAGAAATACTACTAGATTAATTACCTAATTGGTATCTCACTTGTTCAAAATCCACAAAAGATAGTGGAATATAATGATAAAGTTCGGCTACATTTCGCAGATATATGAGTTGAAGATTAATAATCTCATATCCATCATGAAAAAACAAAGAAAAAACAATAGGTGGGTCTACTAGCTTTAGTAAAAAAAAAAATTTACCTTCACATTTAAAATTAGGAAAAAGATTTGTATGTGATTATTACATCATTACATGAGATTACTAATCACGTGTTATAATATGCGTGGACAATGAATTTATACTTTTAGAATATAACTATTAATATATATACATTTTTCATAAAATAAGTAACTTAATAATACTAAATAACGGTCACAAACAATAACTTTTTAACCATTCCCTCAACCTTATTTGAATTTTTTTTTTAAATGAAAATCAAAGTCATGGAGATAATGCAGGATAAATATAATATTTGGGATGAAAATCATATGAAGTGCATTAACTTGTACAGATCACAGTATCAACAACTTCGATAGGATATGATTAAAGAATAATATTTCCTTACTGTAAACCACAGACTAGATACAGTTGTCCCAAGCCTGGGAAGCATTCTTGTCTAGTGGAGGACATTAATTGGACCCTAAAAAACATCACTCACCCAAATATATTTTCACAATTATTCATTAACTCCAATCATACCGGGGCCATTTTTCAGGTTCACTACAAATAATTATACCAAATAAAATAAGGAGTACATTTAAATAGGGCTGAGTTGGCTTTAGGTCTTCGGCACTCAAATTTAAATATAAAATTTTAAACTCTTATAAACCTTGTTTAATGCATAAAATTATATTGAAAGAAAAAAAAAACTAAATTCAAGTATATTTTAAAAAACAATTTTAATTTGAAGAAAGAAGACGAAATAAAAATAGACTCATCTTAAAATAGACTAAATGGTTGCCATACGGCTTTTAATAGTTTGTAAAGACGAGCAACAATTAAAAAATTGGCAATATTAGCTATCCATTGGGATTCAGATTTAGGATCCTTTATTGTATTTAAAAACTGAAGCGAAAATTATAAACTAACAAACTATCAATATTTCTCTTAATAATAACTCTCAATATTATTGAAGAAACCCCAAATTCGAATATTCGCTTCTTCAATTGATCAAGAAAAAAACACAAAAAACTAAAAATCATTTGGACATCAATTTGATGAGTTAGACATCATTATGTGATTTTCTGATTCAGTTTGATCCGTACCAAATTCAACTTGATGATAATAGTCCTAGCAAGAACACTTCTATAGCGATTGTCGGGTCAAAATTATACATAATTGACCAAGAGGAATGCTATTCACTTTCTTCTTCCATCTTCTCCATCTACCTTCTGCTTTATTATTCCTATTTCAAAATGTATTTTCACGATCTAAATCGTTCATATTTTAAATAATTATTTGAAAATTATCTTTGCCAAAAATTAATCAAATTGAAAATTGTTTGATCACGTAATTATTATGAATAAATTAACAGTGAATTTATTATTACCAAAACCGTCTATTTATTTTATTATAGTTACATAATCAAACGATTTTCGATTTGATTGATTTTTTGTAAAAATAATCTTCATTGTTAGATCTAACATATGAACGATTTCGATTATCAATTTACGATGTAAAATTAAAATAATAAAAGACAAAGAGGATAGCATTCCTCGTTGACCAATTAGCAAGTGGTTTAGTGGCATTGCTCTCCACAAGGTTAGAGAGGTCTCAAATTGCAATTCCCCTCTTCTAGATAAAAAGAAGAAAATAACTATATATAACTGAATGATGACCAAATTACATCTTTTTTTTTTAATACGAAAGAAAATACAAATAAATATGAAAATGCTCACAGCCATGGCTAGCACCAAAGGAAAAACTACGTGAGAGTGAGAGAGAGAGAGAGTCCATCCACTTGCACTGAAAATGATAAGATTACAAGGATATATAAGACTACAATCTAACATCAACAGCTAAAAGATAGAATCCTTCGTTTAAATGCCCAGTAGGATCAGTTCCATCAACCTCCCACCTATGTCTTGAACAAATAGACCAAATCAGGAAACGCCAAGCTATCTATGTGCACAGCCTTGCCTGTGACTATCTCAAGCCATTTTATTTTTCCTGCATTATCAGAAAAGCTACACAATGAAGTCCTGACATTTCTTAATTTAACGTTACTACCACGCCAGATACAATAAAATGCAATTTTGGCAATGATGGGCCTGTTTGATGATTGGGAGACAGGTCCTGAACTCCCAAGTAGAGAATCACTGAGGCAACATTCAGGCTTAACTGTATATAATGTAGAGCCCAACAAGTCACCTTTCTTGTACATTCAGTAGGCTTGTATCACAAAACTAGTCAGCAGACAGCATATCTAATATTCTAATCGAAGTGGAAAAACTTGTGAAATATTGGAATTCTAAGAATTTATCAACATAGTTTTGCAGAAAATAGTACACACCTGAGTTACAATCATGACTCTTCTAATGGGTCAACATGGCTTTCATCAAATTCACCAAAAATGTTTGGGCATCCATCCCATTTTCCCTGCTTCCGTGTTTCCCAATAGCCACCAACATAGCGGAAAGGCCCATCCTCTCCTTCTCTCTGGAACCATCTGGGTTTCCACCCATTTTCTTGTAATTTCCTTGACTGTACATTGAGAGTTCGAAGGATCACCACCAACATTAATAATTATATAATAATATGCAAGTGAATCATAAGTCATCTCCTTATATATGAAACAAATTTATCACAAAAAGTGATACACTGGAAGCTTATATAAACATTTGCATATTAAAATCAAAAGGATGCATCAAATAATTTGCGTGAGTCGCTTTTTCAAATCTGTATGGAGCACAGTGATTCATTTTAAAGGAGTGAAGGGGAAGAAAAACACGAAGCATTTTTTGTCATGTTGAAAAGTTGCTGAAATCTTCCAATGATTTCCAACATTGACGAAAGAATATTGCAACTCCTTAACCATCAGTAATGATGAATGATCTCTCACAGCTTTTAGGGGTAAGGGCGTGCAAACTAAAAATGCATAAAGTAATAAGGCTGACTCCAATGTAAGGTTTTTCCATTGACACCATTCACTCTAAATGAGAAGAACATAGAAAAACCATATATACTGACCAAGGCAGAAATATATGAGTCAACACATTACCTTCTGCAAGTGTTTCTAAGACCACTAAAAAAGAAAATCAGCCAACTAAGCTTGCACGTAGGTATGTGTGTGTGCGCACATGCTCGCATGCATGTGTCTAAAAGTTATGCAAAGATGCCAAGCATACCATTCTTTGCCTTTTTTCTAACCGCTGTTTCTCTGCATTTGCCTTTTCATATTCTCCATTCTCCAGATGCCGTTGGTCTGGCCTGAGCCTGGAATCCGTGGGAGGGAGCTTCTCCTTAATCCGTGATCAAATACCCGGGATCAGACAAAGCTATAAGAAACCATTAGAGATGCATATGAGGAAAATGAAAATGCATATGAAACAATTGATTTAATAAATCATGTCTACCTGCAGTCCAGGTGTTAGCTCGTTCAGTGTGATTGCGAACGAAGTTAAGTTGTACCGTGTGACATTAGGAGGTTTATTTCTTTTCCACAACAAGGAAGCATCTGACAAATTGCAATCCTTTGGCTTTCCACTGCCATCACCATTAACATAATACATGGTGTCATCCCACTTCCCATATATTGTAGCAAATTTTGTCCCCGTGACATCTTCAACAAATCCATGGACCTATGTGGATGTAGAATATATAATTGCAATTAATCCAATAATTATGTAAGAAAAAACTCTAAAATTAAAACAGATGGTTCTATCCTGAAGAGTGGCACAAGCTATGACAGGCCAATAAACAGCAGTGAGAATGTTTCAACATTTACTACCTAATAGTGCACAGCCCTACAAATAAAAACACATCACTAACCTGACGAGGATTTCGGTCAAGAATTGACTGCTCTTTGAACTTCAGTTTGCACGAATACTGACGATTGCCTTGTATATGCATTGTACCATGGTGATCACAATACACTTTACCAAGAATGAGATTATATATACTTGTTGTGACCTATTCAAAGGCATGAAGGCATTTTAGAAAAAAATAAAAATAAGACAAGAAATGATTCAAACGAGCAGTCACTATACAGAAAAAACACAATCACACAAAATTGCACACCTTGCTCCACTGGAAAATTTCACCATCATCAAACTCCACTCTCAGAACTCCAACAGGGTCAAGCTGAATTGATCTCCCCCAAAATTTTGTGCGGAGATTGCTGTCAGCCCAGAACTTCCACCCTCTACCTTCGCAGTGGCACGCAATGAGTGTTGGGTGGTGACTGACCTGTTTCAAGTAACAAATTATAAATTATTTTGGATTGAATAAGATAGATTCCGGAATAGTTGCACATTTATATAAATCCACTCTGTAAGTCAAGAAAAATTGTTTAAGGATACAGCCTTTGCTTGCAAATATCAAGTTCTCTAAAAACACTTCACATTTGTTGACTAATTTTTTCCTTCAATTCTAGTAATAAAACTTCAAAGTTCTATAAAAGAGGATTTTTTTTTTTTTTTGTGGGGGTCCAAATTGCAGTCATTTGACCAAACGCTTGAACCCTTTTCATCCACTTTATTTTCTCTCTGATAAGTAAGAACTGTAACCTATGCCACTACAATTGCCCCTCTGAACAAGAGTAGTGGTGTCCATTTCTTCTTTCTTGTTTTGGAGGACTCAAGCAGTTTCTATTTTTGTCAAAAAACTTTCTACTACAGTTTCTATTCCAAAACTGTAGAATCTCTGAAGAAGTTAATGCTTGTTAAAAATTGATGCATATCTGAACCTCATTTTCAGTTATCAGATCTTACTATCAGTTAAAGTTCGATAAACCTATTGCTATTTTAAGTTTTGACTCTAGATATTGTTTGATCTTTTGATTCTTACCTTTTCAGAGAAGAAGCGAATTCCTTTATCAGGATAGTCAGCTTCATAAGTTTCCCCTAACAAAGGATTAAATGGCTTACAGTGCCGCCCTTCAGATGATGCATATCCAGAAACCGCAAATGCAGCAACATTTAGAATTCTTTGGAGACTGTTTCCCTGATAACAAAATAAAGGAACAAGAAGTGAGATTCAACTAAGCAATTATAATCTTTGATGCACTTCATATTCCAATCAAAGAATAACTCAGTTTGAATCTTATAATTCAATACGCAACAGAACCAATTAATGTCCATGTTCCTCCTCTTGCATACCGCCCAGTACTTTCTACTAGTCATCAATATCAAAACAAATCTATTCCACCAAGATACCCATCAAAGATGTTAAATTGCAAGAATAAAAGAAAACAAACAAAAAAAGTGTAACAGCATGGAAAGTCATCAATACGAGCAATGTTTCAACCACAAAGATAAATACACTAAGACAGCTATGTATATATGTTTAGAAGCCTACTCATTGATCTTACCATTTTTCCATCCTCATATGCCCGATCCAAAAGATATGAGTACTCCAAGTCCTCACAACACTTCTGAAGAGATGATATTGGCTCATTAAAGTACACAGGGAGACAAACTCGTGTGAGATCCTTTCCCACATTGTCTTTGATAATAGACCAAAGGCTGACCCCTTTCTCCTTCTCAACTGGATTGGGAAGCTCTATTCGCCTTTCAATGTGTGGGTATTTAAAATCATAAACTTTCTTCTCAGTTTGCATCTCCTCAGCATTATCACTATGACTTTGAGGTTCACTTTGCTTCTTTGTGTTATTTACAACTGCTTTTACAGACCCACAACTTATCTTGGGATCAGTAAAATGATCTTTGGTGTCATAAAACGACATTTCATCTTCATCTGACACTTCCTCAAGCTCTTGTTTCTCAATATCGTCAGATGTTTCAGTTGTGCTGCACTCTAAAAACCAGAATAGATGTTAGCATGCAAGCAGACATGCTAAGAAGCAAAATAAAACCTAATAATAATGCTCCTATATGGCAGAAATTTGGACAACTTAAGCTTTGGAAGACAATGAGAACAGAAAGAGATGATATTCCTCTTTACCATTTTAAGTCCTAATAAATATACTAACCACCTTTCAATTAAATGAAAGCAATGATGGAAAAGTCAAAAACCACAAGAAGAAAGCTAATTATTTGAATGATAGATCAGCATACTTTTCTACATACATGATACACCAACCATAAAATCACAGAAAAACATTATTATATTTTGCACGTCAATTTCTGTTTACAACAAAATAAAGACTGTAATAAGGGTTGAGCAACAGTTTTAGAGCATAAGATGTGTATTTTGTGTGCAGGTGTGTATACACAACATGTATATATATCTTATCAACAATGTGTACATCTTCAACTATATTCTCATGTTGAAGAAGGTCTGCAAAACTTTTTATAAAAACGGGGGTCTTGAATGGATTAGCTTAAAAACTAAATGGCAAAAATAATTCAAGTTTGATTTGTTGTCAAACTATATCATCTCAATAGTCAACTAAAATTGTGAAGGTTTGACCCAATGAATTGTATACTCAACAGTGCAATATTTGTTCGTTATACAAAGAAATATTTTGTATTAGTACTAGAAAATGATGTGTATCACTATATTCAGTACAAGGAACTATGTTGTATCCAACAGTATTAGAATGTGAACAGAGCTAACATAAATCATGTGTACCACTATATTTTCCCTGCCCCAAACTGGAAAACTCATGCTTCGTCAATTGGTATTCGCCATCCTGAAGTCCAGAGGCTTCAGCTTCAAAATTTGCTGCCTGAATATGCATTAGCAATTAATTATGAAATAACAATGAGAGCTAACACAATAATGAACCATCGTAATTTTTATATATATTATAGACAAATTCTTTGTGCAGGAACTAACGAACAGACATGGATTTTTTGTCATTTCTTATTCCATTTTGAAAAGGGTTCAGCATTTTAGGGTAGGGTTTTATATTTTAGGGTATAGAATCATCATTCAAGGTCACATTTTATGTTTTAACTCTTGAGTTTTGGGAAGGAGTTAAACCTACAATCTAAGATAGTCTCAATTGACGTTTTCCACCCTAAAGTATTAAACCCTGCCACAAAGAAGATCAAAATGTGGAAAANAAAAAAAAAAAAGTCATAAAATATAGGCATTAATTATCAGACGTCCAGAGAAAGACTAATATTATATATATATGTATGTATATGTTACTGGAATTCCAAACATGAGAACGTAGATGGGAACAAATTTGGCCCCACCCACATGGGAGAATCCTGCAGGTGAAGCTTTTCATATCTGTGTAGCATTACCAAGCTGTCAATTTCTACACATTAAAACATGCTTCTACCTGATCAATGGTATATCTAGTGACAAAACATTGCATACACATGTACCCAAATAGAAAAGGAGAACATCCAGATATTTTAATTAGTGATATCCTATTCTACTATGCATGTATTTATAAAGCAGTCTTGGATCTACCAGGACTCCAGGAATTGAGGAAATGGAAATTATTAATTTTCTGTAATGGTTTAATAAAGTCAAGTGTAATGGTTTAATCAGTTAGGAAGTCCATTCTGGGAGATTTTAATGACACAGCATTAAGTAGTCAAGAAAAAACTCAAGATATTGAGTAAAAAGATAAGAAATGAATGCAGTCCCAAAATGTTACAAACTTCATTCATAACAAGATCAAAGATTTGGTCAAATTGGTTTTCGGGTGTAACAAATTAAGGAGATAGTCAGTTCCAACTTCCAATCAAGAGGAAGATCTTTTATTAATTCAAGGAACTAAAAGAATAAAAGCAATAAGATGAAGTTGGAGCTGTGAGAAAAGACAAGATGGCCTACAACTTGGCAAGAAACATGACCCCACATACAGAGATATTTTACAAGGATTTCTGGTGTTCCAAAACCAAGTACCGCTGAATAAAGTTCAATCATATTTGAGTTAATGGTTGTCTTGAGACAACCACAACCCATGTGAAACCTATAACTTGAAATTGGGAAAGTGTACTTGTACCAAAATATAACTTTGGGAAACTGTAGCAAGTATTAAGAACTAGTTACCTCAAACTGTCTTAATGTGTCGAGCAAATTGGATCGTTCTTCGCACAGAACCTTAAGCTGTCCTTGTATTTGAGAGAACTCAGAAAGCATTATCTGCTCACAATCCTTTACAAGGTTTTCACTGATTCCTTCTTCAAGTAGGCGGTTTTTCAGTCTTTCAGTAGATAGAGATAAATCAGTTGGAACAACGGAGAGACTGTCATTCAACAATCTAAGAGGAAATAGACTCCGAGTTGAAGCCAAAGCTTGTATCCAAGCTGCCCGATCTTTTTTTGAATTAGTTCTTAAATGAAGGGTCTTTGTAGCAGTAAATATGTAAAACTTCCTATCGTCGGACTTGCTTTCTCTGAAGGATGAGATCTGCTAAATGAATTCAAAGAAACATCTATTTAGATTAAACTAAAAATGTGAAGTAGTAGCACCATCATAATGTTCAAGACGAATGTAAATTCATGGTCACTTTACAATATCATTCACACAATGAACAAAATTCAATGATAAAGCACAGTTGTCTTGTAAAAGAAAAAGAAGAAAAAAATCAGCAATTCAGAAACTCAAGGCAGGTGATGATACCCAGAAGAGAATTCATTAACCTCAACTCGGTCTGCCCACCTTCAAACCACCAGAAAATAATCCGTGAGAGAAAACCACCTTAAGCTCCTAATGACACCAGAAATGTATTGACCACGAAACCGTGCAACTTGGGTTTAAAAACCCAAAGCGGAAACCCAAACCAAATCCCCCTCAGTTGTAAGACTGTTACCGTAGTGAAAGATAATCAGCGTGGACTTAGTATCCACTACTAAGTAAAAGCTCCGATTTTGAAAAGAACTAAGAGAATATGCTTACAAGTTAAAATATTAAACTAAATTCTTTTTCTCGTTTTATGAGCAGTGTAAGCACAAAACTCAATCTTGAAATGGTCAAGCTCAAGCCCACCTAGTGGTCTCATAGTCCCCACATTGCTTATCACGTCACTGAAAATCAAACCAATAGTTCAAACCACAAGTATTATTGTTTTTTTGGCCAATCCTCAAGTATTATTGTTAAAAACTTGAAATAAACTTGAAAGCAACCCTGAACTTGTTAAACTAATCAAAACTCCAAAACTCACCCCACCGCAAGCCTAAAAGCAACAACTAAAAAACAACAAAACCTCAGCAAAAAATCCCACTTCCTTGTTTAGAGAAAACACCATCCCCACCGTCCGATCACTGCGCTATTCCATTGCTTGTCTTGAATACATAAAACCCCCACTTCTTCTTAGCTATCTGTTATTATATTATTTTAACACCATGAGGCCTCAACATTTAAAAAAAAAAAAAAACGTTTTTTTCTCTTCTTTTGGGCCTTTTTTAGAGTGGTATTACTATTAGATGAGGATGGGACGTAGGACGTTAAGAAAAAAAAAATTGAGGAACTAGAAAGCTATGGTGCTGGTATGTAGCTAAAATCCGACGGATAAAAATCCAGCATCAATGTGACCATAGGATAATACCCAGGCCAACAACGTGTGCTATCATGCCCTTATCCCCCTGCTGATGTGACCCACTTCACACTAACAAGCAGTTAAACTGTTAAAAAAACCAGAGTTTAAAGGTGAAAATTGAAATTGAAGTCCCAAAACCCAGAAAAGAGAGAGAGAATAAAAGCCCAGAACATGGCGAACAATGCGAGGAACCTGCGGTTCAAACCCAGTTCCCGCTCAGATAACAAAGCCCTTTTCATGTTTCTTGCAGATTCAGAATCAAAGAAAATCAGAGCAAAATAAAAATTAAAAAATAAATAAGCAAAGCTCAGAGACGGCAAAATATATTAGAAGAAAGGCTTTTACAAAACCAGCGCCAAAATAGGCTCAGCAGTTCAGCATTCCGATTGAAACATTATACAAAATTCTCAAGCATCCAATGCGGTACGAAACGAAACGATGTCGTTTGGTACATTTACCTTGAGGTGGACGATTCCAACGTTTTTCTGGTGCTTATTACTCCTCCTCACAGTCCCGCTGTCCATCCTCGAGAGCCGGTGGGCGGAGATCTCCCCGATCACTCGAACGTCGTCGTTTGGCGTCAGGAGGCTGAGATTCTCCGGCCTGCGAATTTTCGCGTACGAGAGCACGCCGTTTCGGAGCAGGAACCACCTGGATCTCCATCCCTTGCCGTAATTGGTCCACTTGTGGAGGACTCCGGCGACGGTGGCCTCAGATCCCGGCAGCCATCCGGCATTGCCGTCAGATCCGACGGCAACAGTCGCGAGACTCGCCGGCAGGCTCCGTGTCCGGGAGAGCGAGGCCTCTGGCGACTGGTCCCCGAGTCCCGCGCTCTCCAGAGTTATGCAGCACAGCGGGTGCATCTCTTTCACTCGCATTTTCGAACAAACGCCAACACCCTAACACCACGTAAAGTAAACCAAACCAAAACGCAGCGTTTCAGTGCTTTAATTTCCTCCCATTTTCGCTTTACGCTGAAGGACAAGAAGAAGTAACTGCAACAGAGAAAGAGATAATGAAAACAAAAAAAGAATGAATGAATGCAACGCCCTCCTTCAACACTCAACCGATCAATCAATCAAATCGAAATTTAATGAGGAAAATGAAAATGCAGGCATGTACGAATCCATCAGTAAACGTGAAAATTTAGGCTACTGAATTAAACTCTCTGTAATAGAGAGAGATAGAGAGAGAGTGAGAGAGAGAGAAGCTCTTCTCTCTCTGTTTCTCTCTCTCTCGAGGTTGAAGACGAACCTGTGGAGAGCTCTGAAACTGAGAGAGATTCTGGATGAGAGAGAGATCAGTGTTTGAGTAAGTAGAGGATTATTATATCAAGTACCAACAGCTTCTTCTTTCTTTCTCTCTTTCTTTTTTTTTTTTTTTTTTTTTTTNTTTTTTTTTTGCTTAGATTGATGGCAAAGTATTTATAATATAAATATTTTATTTGTGTAGAAAATTGGAGGGATTTGTTGTCTACATTTGTGTGTATGTGTATAGCAGTGGGTGTGGTGTGAGAGTTTGAGAGAGAGAGAGAGAGAAACGGGTGCAGGTGGTAATTAAGGTGGTGGCAGAATGGTAATTTAATGCATTGGAAACCGACTTCCAAGCTGGAGTCTGAAACTGACTGAGGAAGACTTCTTCTTCCTCTTCTCTTCTAGTCTTTTATCTTTGATAGGGAAGAGATGAGGTCCTGAGGATTAATTTTCTCGCGAGATGAGAAATTATCGGTAAAATCTCGGGTTTGGGCTTCAAGTATGAAACGACGACGGTCGGTAGGGGCCGGTGGATGACGACGACAGTTTGTGAGTGTGCCGAGTTACGGCTGTTTGATGATGAGTTGGAACTGAGAACTGGAAGAGAGGGGAGGGCTGGAGGGGAACACAAATACAGAGGCCGAAGGCAGTGTTATTAAATTCCATTTAATGTAGTAATCATCATTTTTTTCATCTGTACGTTTATTCATTTTATTTGTTTTTTATTTTTGTCATTTCTTGGAAAAAAAATATTCATTCAGAGTTTTTAGGCCTTATATTTTTCTTTAACTAATTCATTATAGTTTTTTGAAGTCTTTTATAGGGGTGGGTCGGCTGGGAGCTCAACTGGCCATCACCTGCATAGTTAATAAGTGTGGTGGTTGCAAGTTAATTGGGGAGAGGGTTGGAGCGGATCGGTATCGAGTGAGCTGTTTGAGTATAGTGGAAATTAAAGAGGGTGAGAGTGGATTTATATGCATGCCAACCTCCCAAAATCAAAACAAATTATTTATATATATACTTAGAATGATGTTAATGACCCTCATTTCACCTATAGAAAAAAAAACTTATCTTCTCTCCAAAGTATGGAAATAATGTTTCTTAAATATATAAGTGAGAAAAGTGATGAATAAAGTAATTATGTAAATAAATAATAATTTTACTAGCTCTTGACTCTTGTGGAAGACATTCATTTTATTCCCTATATTTCATAATTAGTTAAACAGGTGGTGAAGGAGAGAACCCAAATCCGAGCCATCGATTATTGGGTGAGTCGAGTGGAGACTAAACGGGTGGCGGCTCGGGCGGTAAGTGGGGGTGGGCGGGTTGATGCCCACCCCTAGTCTTTTATAGTTAGGAATAGCAAAAAAAACAGCAGATTTGGATATCAGCCAGTATTCGAATTGACAGGGGCAAGTTTGGAAAAAAATATAAACTAGTTTTGGACTATCTTTTTCTTTTTTTGTCAAATATGCTTCTTCTTTTTTTTATTTAACCTATTATTTGTCTTTAAAGTAAAATTTTTTTTAGGCCAAAAAAAAGTCAAATTGTTTTGTTAATAATTTTTTAAAAATTAAAAAAATTTCTACTAATGAGGCCGATTCAGGATTCGTATATGAATATGGAGATTCCATTCCCCTCATATATGGATATGGGAAATTTTCAATTTGTAAAATTTGGAGATTTGGTAAGGTATTGGGGGCAAAAACAAATTCATATACCCATCCTCACTCGTATCCATTGCCATTCATATTTATAGTGTTGGGAATGAGTCGGTTTTTATCTGAAAACTGACCTAAAATAATCGATTCGGTTATTTCCACCCAACTTGGTGATGTTAGTTCAGATGTCGGTTTTGAAAATAGGTGATAGTTGGATGTCTAGCAACTGACCCACTCAATTGACAATCGACATTCTCTGCCTCTCATGACCACTCCCCTCTAATTCCACCCAGTCATCATTTTCCACCAAAACGGTGTGTTTTCACTTTTCCTCTCTTTGCATAGTGGAGAACGCCACCCAATTGGGATTGTGGAGACTCTACATTTTGGGAACCCTTATTGCAGAAATTAAACGAAATGCATCGAGTGTAGGTTAGAAATTGGTCTCAGGCTCTCTGCTATGCTCCCGAAAAGTGAAAGCCAAAAGCCATATTGAATATCAATTTGGCAATCATCCTCTGCTACAGGCCAGAAATTGAAAGGTAAATTGGGTATTAACCCAAACTGATAGTGTAATTTGGGTATCACAAAAAGTGATACCCAAAAGCCCTGGCCCACCACAATAAAGGCAAAGCATGAGAGAAAATGGAGCATGACATGTGGGACTCAAGGCTGCTTTTCCTTTCAGGTGATGCAAAGAGGAGTTAGGCTATGACTTGTTTTGAAATTAGTGGCCTAGATGTGTGGGCCGTTGGAAACCAACGGTCAAGATTGGCCATTCTTTTTTTTTTTTTATATATACATAAAAAACAATCTCACCACTTAAAAAATTCGTAAAAATTTAAAAAAAAATTCCAGAATTTTTTTTTTTAAATCCCACATGAAATAAAATAAATTATGTTGTATTTATCGCTTTTGAGTGATAATATATATATTTTTTAATTTGGGTAAACAAATAAAATATTCAAATATAGTCAATATTGACCTTAAATTAAAGATCTTTTTAAAATATAACTAATGGAATAATTTTCATAAATATTTAAGTTATAAATTTTAATTATAAATCACTTAATCCATAGTAAATATAATTTAATTAGATACAAAATCCTGATACTCAAAAAATACTATTCACACGCCCAAAATGACATTTGGCTATCAAAA
>QANT01006145.1:0-82342 GCA_003254885.1 Purshia tridentata
TTAGTAAACACGTTTATGAGAATCACATTTATTTTTATTCCCATTCCTGACAGTTAGTAAACACGTTAATAAGAATGCTCATTCCGATTCCTACTCACTCCGATTCCTGCTCACTCCAATTCCTGCTCACTCTGATTCCTGCTCACTCCGATTCCTGCTCACTCCGATTCCTGCTCACTCCGATTCTTACTCATTCCGATTCTAGTTTAGTAAACATGCCCTTATTTCCTTGTCCTTGTTATTGGTGTTGTAATCATTTTCAAGGCATTGTGTAATAAAGAGTGATACGAATGCCCAATACATTCACTAAACATAATTCTTTAGAGACAAATACAGAGAGAGAGCAATGAAAAACAAAACCCATCTTTGAGAACAATAGAGGATTCCAATATGGTGGGTTGTTTCATCTGATGGGCAGTGAGTTTACTTTGTATCTTGGTATTGAACAAAACAAAATCCACTCACAGTCACAGTCACTGCTGTGTTTGCTTTGCTTTGCTTAGCAAGTTTTGATCTGGCTCTGGTTCTTGCATTTCTGATTGGCTATCCAACCTGACCTGTGTGCAACAGGAGATAACATTTATGGATTTGATGCCACTGAAGCTGCTAAATCTTTGGATGCGGCATTTGCTCCGGCAATCTCGTCCAACATCCCATGGGCAGCTGTTTTGGGGAACCATGACCAGGAATCCGACCTCTCAAGAGAAGGGGTCATGAAACACATAGTTGGGTACAAAAGCACTCTGTCTCAACTCAATCCTTCGGAACAAGATGTTATTGATGGTTTTGGGAATTATAACCTTGAGGTCAGTGGAGTTCAGGGCTCTGGTTTTGAAAACAAATCGGTTCTCAATCTCTACTTCCTTGACAGTGGAGATTATTCCACGGTTCCCTCCATTGCTGGCTACGGTTGGATCAAACCCTCCCAGCAATTTTGGTTCCAACGCACTTCTGCAAAGCTTCGGGTACTAACCTCACTGTTTCAATCACTGGTTTTGTTTTTTCGACAACATTTACTTTCACAAGTCGTTTCTATTTTCTACCAATCCATGTTGAGCAAGTAGTTTGATTTCTAATTAGTTCTGATGGCACAGTTAATGAAATTATTCCATTTACCCTGCAGAAAGCATACATGAACAAGCCACAGGCCCAGAAAGCACCTGCACCAGGGCTTGCTTACTTTCACATACCACTACCCGAATTTGCTAGTTTTGACTCCTCAAACTTCACAGGTGTGAGGCAGGAAGGCATTAGCTCTGCTTCTGTGAACTCTGGCTTCTTCACAACCTTGGTCGAAGCAGGGGATGTGAAGGCAGCTTTCACAGGCCATGATCACCTCAATGACTTCTGTGGGGAGCTAACTGGCATAAACCTTTGTTATGCTGGAGGATTTGGATACCATGCTTATGGGAAGGCTGGATGGGACAGGAGAGCAAGGGTGGTGGTAGCAACCTTAGAGAAAACACGAAGGGGAGGTTGGGGAGCAGTCAAGTCAATCAAAACATGGAAGCGCCTTGATGATCAGCACCTCACTGCTATTGATGGTCAGGTTCTCTGGAGCAAGAGCTCTGCGGGTATGTCTTCCCTAAAGTACCAGGAAATGTTTCAGTGCCCTATTCCTAGCTCATTTTAGATATTGATAAGTGGTCTTCCAGGTCTTAAAATAATTAAATAAAAAGTAGTCTTGTAAGAACATATAAATGATGGAATCTATATTTTATGAGACGGCAACTAGACATAAAAATAAAATGCCCGAATCTTTGTTATGTGTGCATAAGATAGGGATGTAAGGACAACCTTGTGGCATAGAGTCCGGGGAGTCGGTGACTAAATACTCATTTGCATCCATGCAGATTGTTTACTTGATCAATCAATCCATGGATTATTTTAGATGTATATCGGGTACATTCTTCCACTTCTCTATTGGATTCAATGTGTTGATCACAGGCCATCGCTGCTTGCTGCTAAGCTCTGTTGGTTGTAATGCCATATACACACTTACAGGTTCGAGTCTCCTCATATATTTTTAGACAATCTTTGCCAAACATCTCCCAGTTTAGCCCCCAAAATGAGAAAAGAGAAACCAGATATGAAACATTCTACCTTGAATTATTGATAATGGTGATTTGTGTTAAATATATACTCCTTGTTAGAAAGGTCAAAATGCATTGGTATTTCCCACAATATGTCACATGTCTCCTCTCATTTCCTTATTTCGGTCTGTATTCAACAGGTACACGTAGAAAGAAACACATTGGTGGTATGTGAGCGATGAGCATATGCAACACAGTATTTAGGGAGAGTTGATAGGCAAGAAAGTGGGCAGGAGAAAGTTGTGAAACTAGTCCTATGGGGAAATTTTCATATGTTTTGTTGTAACTTGACAGAATAAATGAAATTGATTTATGGAAGGAGATAATGTAGTAAATAATTGTATGCTTGTAACAGCATTTTCAAATATGGTAAGCAGGAGTCAATAAAATATAACTTTGTAATTGGAAGTTTTAACAAAGAGCCCTTTGATGATGTAAGAAAGGCGGCTGTTATTTACCAAAAGAGAGGGGGAAAAAAAAACCAGGTTGGTTGCCATTTCTAAATAGTTTATATACCATTTCGCATACATCTGTGTCAAATTTTGAGGTGCGGAGAAGCAGACCATATTTGATCATTTAAGGAAATTGAGGAACATTTGAAATATGCTAGGTTAATACCATTTGAAATATAATCCCATTCAAAAGGTTTGCAAATGTATTATTCCATCTACTTAATCAGTGACCTATAGATGGATATTGAGGAAGGCACGATACAGAAAAGAAAACTAATCCATCATAGTAAGTTAGTAACATCGTTCAAAGATTGCAGAAAGCACTTTCAAACTCAATTCTATTTCAAAATTTTGAAGAAAATAAATATGCTAATATTTCAGTTCCATTTCACTTCTAGCCATTTGAACTACATCAAATATGATTTCAAGGATAGGCCAAAATGGCACCTTAATAGACTATACAACACTTGGGCCTTCAAATTCTCGTTTCACAAACATAATGACCTGAAAGTCGCAACAGGTTCGAGTTCGACTATTCTCGAACTGACAAGAAGAAATTCTTTTCAAGGGCTATCATCCTTATTACGTATGATTGATGCCTTTTGGTACCTCAATTTCTCAATCTCCTTTCCCAGAAAATCCAAAGTGGTGTCAGTGACATGGTTTGGGGAGCATCCTGCATCCAGCATCATTTTCAAAAACTTATATGCATCTTTTAGTCGACCTGCTTTACTATGAACTTCGATGAGTGTATTAAAAGTGACAACATCAGGATTTATTCCACTACTCTTCATCTGCTCAAAGAGCTTGTTCACTTCGTCAATCCGGTTAGCCTTCCCTAGCGCATTGATCAAGGTGTTGTACATAACTACGTCAAGATAACCACCCTGCTTCATCAGCTTATCCAGAACACAACTGGCTAGATCTGCTCTTCCCATCTTCCCCAAGCCTTGAATGATCACATTGTATGTTGCTATGTCTGTGGGGCAAACCTTTTCTCCCATTTCACTGAGCACACCCCATGCCTCATTGAAGTAGCCCTTCTTAACAAACGAACTCATCATGGAATTATAAGTGTAACTCACAGGATTTGCACCCATATCACTGAAAATCTCAAACAATTTGCAAGCTACACTCAGCTTTCCCTTGGCCAAGAATATAGACAAGAAGGTATTTACCATATCAATATCAAAAGAGTCTGCCCCTTTGGCTTGAACTCGTTGCCCCCTAGACGGTGAAAACTGCTGAGAGGAGTGGTCAATGGACTTCAGTTGATTAGCCAACTGATCCATATATGGAGATGATGACCACTGATCAGTATCAGTTGACAATTTCTCATCATCTTTGACCCCAGCATCATCCGAATCAAGCTCTGCATTTGTTGTTGAGTCAGAAGAATTTATTAAGCTCATAATCTCGCTCAAGTCGCCTTTACTTGGGAACAATGGTGTATAGTCCTTTCTATTTCTTTGCGGATTTTTCATTGAAGCCTCCATATCAGCTGTCCATTTAAGAACACTTGGCACCAGATTACCATCCCTAATATGCTTCAAGAGCTTGTCTGTCCAATCCCACCGACCTTGCTTATAAAGCCCAATCAAGAGTGATGATATAGTAACTAAATCAACAGAAAAGCCTCTCCTTTCCATTTCTCCCACCAATTCAAGCCCTTCCTCAAGCAGATCCTCCCTACAAAGTTGCAGCACAACAATGCTATACGTAACACCATCCACAAACTGACCCTTCTTCTTTAAGTCACAAAATAGAGTGTAAGCAGCCTCAGCCCTTCCATTCCTAAATAAACCATCAATCAAGATGTTATAAGTCCAGGTTGAGGCTCTCCCTCCAGAATGAACCATTTTCTCAAATAGCTGACAGCCTTCATTAACCTTCCTTGCCTTGAACAACCCATCTAGGAGAGAATTATAAACAATAGTATCCGGGCAATATCCATTGTTCTGCATTTCACTAAAAATCTTGGTGGCATCGTCTATCCGGTAGGATTTACAACACCCTTGAATAAGAATCCGGTATGTAATGGAATCAGGCTCGTGGCCGGAGCACTTCAATTCCTCCCACACAATCAGTGCATCAGTCACCTTCCCAACCAAACAGAGCACATGAATGAGGCTATTATAGGTAGACAAATCCGGACCCACTGAGTCCAAATTAGAGTCTTTCATCTCTTTGAACAGGCTTAGGCTAGTACCCAGATCACCCCAACACCCAAATGCATGAATACAAATATTATAACCCCAAATGTCCATCTCAAACCCCCTAGTCTCTCTAAGCTTATCAAACACTTGCTTAAACTCTACCCTCATGTCAGCTTTTCTAAGAGCAACCAGCACCTCATTACAGGCAATTGAACTGGGCAATTGGGATAATGAGCTTGCTCCCAGAAGCTTAACCAAAATAGACATGGCCAAACCCACCTGGGCTTTCCTAACCAGAGCGATTAAAACCGCGTTATACATATCCATATTCAAACTAGCACCAACATCTTCCATAATGTCCAAAATCTGAAGCGCATAGTCAAACTTACCGGAGCGAATAAAGGCGTCGAGCAAGGCCTTGAAGGTCGAGGAATCGATGACGACCCCATCTTGTTTCATGGAGTGGAGCAGAGGCGGGACCTCGTGAAGGAAGCCAGCGCGGGAGGCGGTGCGGAGGATGAGGGAGTAGGCGCGCGGCGAGTGTTTGTGAGAATGCGCGAGAGAGCACCATTTGAAGAAGTCGAGCTTCTTGGAGGGGTGGAGGGAGTGGGCGGTGAGGATTTGGAGGAGGATAGAATCGGAGAGTGGGAGGGTGTGGGGGAGGTTGCGAGTGCCGGAGGTCGCGAGAGTCTTGGTGATGGAGGCCACCAGGAGTATGTCTCCCAGTTCAGAACAAGAAGCGCTCTGTTGTCCTTTCACCACCACCAACCGCCTTCCATGGCGCATTGCATTTCCACAAACATAAAGACTGGATTTTTGACCAACCTACGCAGAAACACATCCAAGTATTAACTTGTTTATGCTTTTTACTTTAGTTGGGCTCTACTTGGTAACAGTCGGTGTGTTTTGGTTGCTTGGGCCTATTCGTTTGATGGATTAGTTTTTTTTTTTTTTTGGGAGGAAATTTGATATGTCAGTTGAAGATTTTGTTCCGATTATGACAATTTTCAACAGGTGTTTGTTATGGGTCTTATGACGCGTTAAACAACTGATCAGCATTTTTTATTTAAAGGTAATTGACTGTTTTTATTGGCGTTGCATTTAGCAAGAACCATTAGCTTTATATATGTTGGCCACCCACAATTAGATCTTCTTCTCAGATTAGACATATTGTTCTTCTACACAATGCATGCAACAGTAATGAATAATACATTTGTCTTCCAAATACACCATTTAAAAGGAAGTATTAGATACCATTATGACGAAATAAGCCAGCATATCTGGCCACCACATTCTGAAGATGCCATGAATTGCCAAAAAGAAAAGATAAAGGAACTAGAGAGTGGCATGAAAAATACTCTTGTGCACCTATTTATAATTGATGAATATATACATATGAAAATGAAAACTCAGAATTGATTATTTGTATCTGAGGTCATAGATGGTGATGCACTAATAATAGGAATATAGGAGCTTGGTAATTGATTCCGTGCTTAACTTTATGACAAAATACAGTAAACAGACATCAAAAAGGGATGAATAAAGTTATAAAAAATTGCATGTTGATTGCATAAAGTGTTTGTAATGATGCCAAGCATTTAACCCTGTCTATCCCTAAATTTGGGGGGGTAGCTGCTCTCCTATATATATAGCCACAATGAGTCTAATTATTATGTTTTGATTCACAAGATTTAGAGTTATATAATATATTGTTAGGGATGAATTGCTGTGGACAATGGAAGCCTGTTGCTGTCATGGTGGTCATTAACCTTGCTTTCGCCATAGTAAATGTCCTTCTTAAGAAGACTCTGGATGAAGGAGTGAACCGTTTGATAATTGTTACTTATAGGCACACAATTTCTGCTATTTTCTTGACACCCATTGCCTTCTTTTGGGAAAGGTAAGACTTATGCTTAACCCTTCATCATCTTAACAATGGGGTATGTGCCGCTTAGACTAATATATCATTTGCTATTGGTCTATGGGTGATGCTAGATGTATCATAACTGCTTACGAGAGCTAAAACTTAAGGTCTTATGTAAATCTCATCTTTGTGAAAGATGTGATTAGTAAATATGGTACAAATAGTTTTCTTCTAGTATTAAGTATATAGGCAACTTCCTTGCAGGAAAAGTAGGCCTGAACTTACAGCTCGCATCTTATGCCAACTTTTCTTCAGTGCTCTAATTGGGTTAGTGATGAATGATGATAACATTGTCAATTGATAATTCTTTGGTTTTTCTTCATTTTATATATCTTATCATGCGTTGAGAATCTAATTGGCAAATACTTATGTCTTTTGACTTTCAGGGTAACCTTCTCACAATACTTGTTCCTTCTTGGACTTCAGTACACCTCTGCTACATATTCCTGCGCATTTATCAACATGGTGCCTGTTTACACCTTCATATTGGCACTACCATTTGGGTAAGTATAAAGATAAGTGAATCAATCACTTCTGATTAACTATTGACTGAAACCACAGTAATTGTAACTTTAATATTGAACTTTTTACAGTCTAGAGACAGTGAACATAAAGACCAAGGGTGGCAGAGCTAAGATCTTAGGTGCACTGATATGTATTGGTGGAGCTCTGTCATTGACCTTATACAAAGGAATGCCACTGACCAACCAACATTCAGAAACCACAGCCCAAATGCAAAACCATGCTAATACAATGACTTCAGCTAAGAAGACAGAGAGGTGGGCTATTGGTTCAGTGCTTTTGGGAGCAGGCTGCTTCTTGTGGTCCTCATGGTTTCTTATACAAGCAAAGATTGGCAAGAGCTACCCATATCAGTATTCTAGCACAGCTATTTTGTCCTTCTTTGGTGCCATTCAATCAGCCATTCTGTGCTTGATCACTGAGAGGAGCATCACCATGTCAATGTGGATTCTGAAGGGAGAGCTAGAGATATTAAGTGTCATATATGCTGTGAGTAGCTTTCTGTGTTATGTTAGATTTCATTCAGTAATGTTTGGTCCACATATCTTTGAAACTATAGATTTTTCATGTGGGTTGTTGACACAGGGAATAGTGGGTTCAGGCTTGTGCTATGTAGGGATGTCATGGTGTGTGAACCAAAAGGATGCACTCTTCACAGCAGCATTCACCCCCAGCATGCAGATATTTGTGGCTATGTTCGACTTCTCTATGTTGCATGAACAAATTTATCTTGGAAGGTTGACTCAATTATATATTCTCGTATACATAGCATATATATGCGTAATTAATATTTTCTTATAGAATACATATCATGTTAGATTGTCAGATTGTTAATTTGAATACACTCATTTAAAAAAGAATTTGCCTGGTTTATATTGACAATACAGTAATATAGCATGTTAGATTGTTTGACAAAAGAACATTTCTCAATATATGATTTTGACGATCATCCAATTATTCTGTTGCTAACTTTGGCTTTATTGACCAGCGTGTTAGGATCTATCCTAGTCATAATTGGCACGTATATTCTACTGTGGGGTAAAAGCAATGATGCAAAGGAAACAGTGATCAAGCAGACACAAGCAGCAGAAGATGATAAAAGAGAATGGTCCAATGCCACAAGTCATGCCCATTGAGATAAACTCAAGATGTACTTGAACAAATTGCCTTTCGTTCTTTTACTCCCTACCCCTACTTACCTGCAGCCTCTTCTCTGTAATGTTAGCAACTATAGTTTAAAGTTTCTACCACAATGATCAGATCAAATGTTGAAAGCAATCACTATTCACTAACCAATTGAAATAAGAAGCAGAATTTTGCAATCTGTGAACGCTCTGGCTTAAATATTTTGTTAGTGCAGAGGTTGTCGGATTGCTCTGTAGAATATGTACCTGCTATACAAACTCTTACCAAAACCACTATTCAAAAGGGAATTATATGCTGCCCTTTGGTAAATGCATAAGAAAGTTATGTGCTTTTACTATGTCAAATTCCCTACATAATGTTCATATGGTGTACACTGCAGTAGCTTTTCATATTGAGCAACTGCTAAGTGCTTTACTTGGACCTCTCCTTTGGCTCTTGGCAGTCATTGTCATAACAGTTAAATGTATAGGTTAATGAAGGTCATGCTTCATTAAAACCCCATAGAAGAAATATGAGTGATCTTTACAAAGTTGAAATAGAGACAACCCAATCATATTTGACTGGAAGATTTTAACTACAATCATTTACGTGCGCATGAACGATTTTCAACTATTGATGTATGTGAATCTCACTATAATTCTTATATATATAAACAACCAACAATGGTTAATGTGCAAGCGTCAATCAAAAATAAACCGCTTTTTTTTTTTTGGGTACTCAAACCCACAATTGTGATATAAATACCCAAAAATAATATGCATGCAAATTAAATATTAAAAAAAAAAAACTTGTACTTAATGAGTAAAGTTACTTAGTGGTCTCTTAAATGTATAATAATTTTAATAAAGATATCATTTCATTAAAAAAAAGATATATTGGAGCTTTTTTTTTTTTTGCCATGAAAATATTGGAGCTTTATTCAATAGTGCTTGTGCAATACGTGGTAGTATTAAAAAATTCAGTAAAAATAATTACTCCAACTTCAATAAACTATTAACCATTAATCAGACTTATGTACAAAAAACAGTTGAGTGTATTTCAGTCACATATTGATCTTAGATGATAGGTGATAATAGTTTATCTTGATTCTAAATTTGTTTAACTGTAAATAGAGATAATAATGCTAGAAATAGAAATAATAAAACTATTTATATACTTTATACCAGTATACCACTAGAGAAGAAAATATGAAAAATGAAAAAAGGGTAAAACCGTAACAACCCAATTCCAGCAAAAACAAATTACAAAATATAAAATAAAGAGTGAAATAAACCCTAATGGTTAGTACTGTACTCATACAAAAACCCTAATTTCAGGCAGAGAAAGGTGATCTGAGTTTGGTGTGGTGTCGACTGAGCAATTTGGGAAAATGGCGGGTGATAAGAGGAAGAGAAGCGAAAGCGAAGGGGGAGGAGGAGAAGAGGAATCGAACCCAGTGGAGAAGAAGAGGCAGATACTGCCGTCGATGATAAAGAACAAGGACAAGAGGTCGGCGGTGCACGCCAAGCTCAAGGAGCAGAAGAAGCTCGAGAAGCGCAAGAAGGTCAAAGCTCGCGACGCCGCCGAGAAGCGCGCGCTCGAGCTAGGCGAGGAGGTCCTAATTCCTTTCCCACTTCTCCTCCATTACTGCCTTTAATTTAATTTGGGTTAAATTAGTTTGATTAGCTGATTTTTTTTACTAATTGCCCTGCGTAGCCTCCGGCGAAGAAGGTCCCTAAGACGATTGAGAACACCAGGGAGGCTGATGAGACTGTTTGTAAGCCAGACGACGAAGAGGTATACTTTACAATGCAGCAAACGTGAAACTATTTTTTTGGACATGAAAGTGAAAATATTATTTGCTTAATTAGAGCTTTGTGGTGTTTTCAATTTCAGCTTTTTGCTGCAAATGATGCCGATGAATTTAGTTCGATTTTAAAGCGCGAGTCTAAGCCGAAGATATTGATCACCACTTGCCGTTTCAATTCTTCTGTAAGTACTGTCCTTCAACCCCTTCTTTTATAGCTAATTTTCTTTGGTTATGGAGATCTTGGGTTTATGCTCTTTTTTTGTTGGTTTGCAGAGGGGGCCTGCTTTTATAGAGGAACTACTTTCGGTGATCCCAAATGCACACTACTATAAAAGAGGAACCTATGACTTGAAAAAGGTGCTTGTTTTATTCGTTCCCTTTTTGATATAGCATTTATGAAGTTCAAAAAATTGATATATGCTTCTTTTTTTCTTTGGTGACAGATTGTAGAATATGCAAATAATAAGGAATTCACTTCTCTAATTGTTGTGCACACCAATCGCAGGGAACCTGGTTGGTCCTGCCTCTTTCTGAAGGATCCTATAGAATTCGTTTGTGTTAATATTTGCTCTCTCAGGCTTTCTTTCTTATGTCTTTTATCTTAGATTGTTAATATTTAGATTTTACTCATTTTGTAGATGCTCTCCTAATAATTGGCTTACCTAATGGACCTACTGCACATTTTAAGCTCTCAAAGCTTGTTTTACGAAAGGAAATCAAGGTTTGTTGCTTTCTGTTTTTTGTGTCAAGACAATACCATCCTTCCATGCAAGCCACTGTTTTTATGCATATTGCACTGAAGGGTTTTTGTTTTCTTCAGTGGAGAGTGAAAAGAGGAGACGTAGAAATTTAGAAACTTGTAAACATCCAGAAATAAATCCATCACTGTATCATTTTTTTTCATTCTGCTCTAGTCTCTTGGATTTTCATTTAACTACTAGTAGATGGTGATTTATGAAGGATTTGTCTCTGTGTTTGTTGTTTTTTTTCCTTATTCTGTTTGATATACCTGCAGAATCATGGAAATCCAACCAGTCACGAGCCCGAGCTTGTATTGACCAACTTTACAACACGCCTCGGTCATCGCATTGGAAGGTTGTATTCTTTATCTTATTTGAAATGTTTCTGAAATTACATGAGATGCATTTTAGTGCTTTCAGCTTCGGATACACCTCATCACATGGTCTTAAGTGAAATGAGTGCACCTTAGTTTTTGTATTTATTTCCTGTACAATTAGCTTTAATTGCCTATTGATCTCCATGTCAGGATGAATTAATCAGCCTTTCCCTTCCTAATGGTTTTCTTCATTTACTTGCTTTCAGATTTATACAGTCACTTTTCCCTCAAGAACCAAACTTTCGTGGTCGGCGAGTTGTAACTTTTCACAACCAGCGAGATTTTATATTCTTCCGGCATCATCGGTGTGCCTCCTTAGCATTTTTAAGTTGTTGCAATATGAAAATCTACTACTATTATCTGGAGCTTATGGTTTACTTATGAATAAATTCATTTCCATGTGTTCAGGTACATTTTTGAATCCAAAGAGACTAAAGAGACCGACTCAAAAAGTAAAAAGACCAAGGATGACAAGGGTGTGAACGCTCCTCCAGAGAAAGTAATTGCCCGTCTTCAGGTTGGTGTCCATTAATTTTATTTTCTTGCCTGCATATGTTTTTATATATGTTGATTAGTTTGTCCCAGGCCTCACAGAATTTGCTTCACCACCTGATGTCTTTATGCTTTCTTGTGGTCCCTTATTGTGACCATTGTTGTTCAACTGGAAATGGGAAGGCAAAATATTGACACGGCCTCCATGGCATGCAGTTTACTAGGATAATGGGAGTGAATAATTTCTGTCTTTTTATAATCCTAGAGACAGTTTTAAATGAGCTTTAGTGTATCTTGTCAGAAACATATACGGTTTATGGATATGAAAATGTTTACATATTGTTTTCATCTTAAACACACAGGAGTGTGGCCCTCGTTTCACCCTTAAATTAATCAGTCTGCAGCATGGGACCTTTGATACTAAAGGCGGGGAATATGAGTGGGTTCACAAGGTAGTCCACTTATCAATCAATTTGTTTCAGTATATTCACTCATATCTTTTTGGTCTTAACAAAACATTTCATCATGTCTGTCACTCATCGGTTGCTTATTTTCTTCCCTACCCCTTTTATTCTCAGCCGGAAATGGACACTAGCAGAAGAAGGTTTTTCTTGTAACTTGCTTTGGAATATCGATCAAGTATATCTTATGGAAGTGTTTATTGTTGAAGAGTCACTACTCCAAGGCAAGAAGGCAACCGGCCAGGAGATTTTTTTTTTTTGGTTTTTTTTTAAAGATCAATTTTGCACTGTTAGATTATTCCTATTGACTTGTAGTAAATTGTTCATTGAATAGTGGAAAAGAATCAGTTACTGTCGGAAGCTCATATTTCTTTTCATGATTATATGTCATGGCTCCTTGAAAATATATGTTTTCTTCCCATCATTTTCTCATTTCTATCTTGCTTGCGTAGCAAACAACTGATGGCCTACTTTTATAGTGGAATGTAGTTGTGTGATGTGAGTGCATGCTTCTCTAATTACATAAAGGCAAATCAATACAAATATGCCTCCAAAAGCAGCAACTCGCAACATCAATCTCTCTGGTGGGGAGTTAGTGGTTAGATAAACACAATCTATGATTATCAAGACCCAACTCGAACTCTCGAGCAAAGACCTAATAATTATGAACTTTCCTGTTTTTCTTGCGCAAAGCCTGCATATGATCCTCCAACACAGAGTACTCACAACCAAAAAAGTAGTCAATGACCATCCCCTGTAGGACACTAATTTTCCTCCCACTGTCAAAACCTCCTTACGACACACACATGATGCACACTCACCTGAAAAAGTTGATGAAACCAGAGCATCAAAACCAGTATAGTAAGGTAAGATGATAGAATCTAGGTACAAGCTTGCATGCAAAATCCCAGAGATTGTTGATGCCTCAAAAAACACATAATTGAAGTCCTTGTCGGCTCCATTGTTGAAGGTGAGAGCAGAAATCTGAACAAGTTGGAGGATTGCCGGACCGGTGGATGAGAGAGGAAACACGGAGTTGATCTGGTGGCCCTTGGCTAGGGCCAAGATGATCAGTGGAAGGGCAATTGGACCAGAAGGCAGCAAGTATCTTTTTGACCGACCAAAACTTTGCTCTCTTCCTGATATGTGCATAACCATGATGACTAGGGTTGTCAAGTATAAAGCAGTTGTGAAGCAAAAAAGCACAATATCCACAGCAGGTGAGTAGTTTCCAGGATAAGCACTGTCACAGAAGTAGTGGTAAGGGCAGTTGATTGGATCCAAGGTTTCTTCTACCTGCCATCTTATACATTTGAAGAATGTCAAGCTAATATCTTCCAGGGTCCATTCAGGTTGCCGTGCTGCATATTCAGGAAGCAAAACTTGCCAATTCATTTTACTTTGGCCTGTGGAGCTGTGGTTTCTTCCTGAACATCCATATATATGAAGGACATTTTGTTGGGTTTTGCTCTAATAAAGAAAAACTTAGCTTACTTGGTAGTTGAGATGTTTCAACCCAAGTTGAAGCAGATGAAGAAAGACCAACTAACTATCCTTTTATTTCCTCATCCGTAGTGGGTCTTGGGCTTATTTTATTAAAGAAAAAATCTTTATATTGCAAAAAAAAAAAGAAGGTATTTACTTTCATAATTGTGTATAGTTACTATTTTCAAACTAATAAAGTTTTCTCCAATTGTGTTGTGACTTATTTTGTAGTTACAATAAAAAAGTAAGGAAAAATGGGTTGAGAGCAGATAGCCTGAACTTGAAGAGTGCAGAATTCTGTGGAGGTACATTTTGATGTGTAATTTGACATCGTTCCAATTTTATCGGATGTTCCCCGAAATGATCTATAACTAAGTTTGAGTATGGAATAATTGTCCTGAGAATCAAGTTAATTGCATGATCATGTAATCCAAATAAATAAATGAAAAGTTGCAAGGTCAGGTGGGTTTTGGTAGTTGATCAAGGAAATGGAGCCATGGAGGGTGACTGGTGGTGAGTGAGGCAACTTGATTCAAAAGGGATGCTTGTTGTGTTTGGTAGGGGATTGCAAATTGGCAACTGAATTGGTGATGTATTAGAGGAGTATTAAACTGTGCTGGAGGAGTTTTCTTTTTGTACTTTAATTTTGGTCTAAGCAACAGGTTTTATAGTTGGAATTTGAACCCCAGCTGAGTGTATAAAATATAACAGAGGTGGAGTATTCGTTAAGATTCTGATAGATTATGTTATATGTAATATTAAACAAGCTATGGTGTAAGACAAAAGAGTTCATTATGTGAATACTTTACCTAATCACAGTTTCGCATTGATGGTGAAAGACTGCATCTTTAAGAGGATTATATTTATGAACGTACGGGATGTCTCGCAGTGGTCTACACAAATACATTGTGGAGCCTGACATCTCCAGATAAAATATTCAAACTACAACTCTACAAGTACCAATTTGGCAACATCCAGAAAGATCACATTGCCCTCACTTTAATGGTGAAGTTAACAAAGTTACAAACATGTAATGACATTACAACATTTTGCAAATTAAAATTGAAAAATTGAAGCTACAAGTATCAAAATAGAACTATCAAAAGCGAAATTTAATCGTAAATTTTTTAAAATATACAAAATCCAAGTCTCAAAAAGATTCATGAGAGGCACATTGTATGTTGATAGTAATTGCTAAGAACCGTTTTAAGGGTGAATAATTTTGAATTAAAATTGTTCATCCCTTAGTGGGGTATTTATACAAATATACACAATCTCTTAGTTACATAAGGAGTAATTACACAACCACCTATATTTGCTAATATTACAAGTAAACTCACCATGAATAAGAATCCCAACACTAATCAATCTAATGATTGGTTGGTTTTGAGAGTACACTTATGGCCTGTTTGGAAGCATATATTTTAAGGGGTGTAATTGGATTTGGGTTTCTCAAATTCAAATCCATCTATTTGGGCTTATTTTAAAGTAATGATTTGGATTTAGTCCAAATTCTAAGGGCCCATTTGGATTCTTGAATTTGGATTTGGATTTGGATTTCAAATTTATGCATTTGAAATCCATGTAATTGAAATTCTATTGTTTGGATGCAAAATTTAAAGACAAGGATTTTACAAAGTATTTCAAATTTTTATTTTTATTTTTTGACAATTTAAGAATTGAAATATATGATTAAAAATAAAAAAAGTTGTCGAAGGGTGGCCGAAAAAGTTGCCTAAAGTGGTCGGAAAAGTTGTCGGTGGATGGTTGGAAAAGTCACCGGAAAGTTGCCGAAGGTGGCCAGAAAAGTAGCCGGAAAGTAGCCGGCGATGGCCGGAAAAGTCGTCGGAAAGTCACTGGTGGTGGCCAGAAAAATCGCCGAAAAGTCGCCGGAGGGTGGCCGGCGGTGGTTGCCGGCAATTGTGGCCGGAGGTGAGGGGGAGAGAGAGAGAGGGTGGCTATGGTGGGATTTCAAATACCTAGTTGGAGAATGTATTTGAAATTCATGGATTTAGCCTTCTCAAATCCATCTTGGATTTGGGCCAAATCCAAATACCTTCCTTTAAATTATACCAAATAGGTGGATTTGGATTTTGAAAGCTCAAATCCAAATCCAAATCCAAATCACCCCCTATCCAAACGGGCCCTAAATGGATTTGAAAGAGTCGAAACCGCGTATTTGAAATCACATCTAAAAACATGTTTTTGAAATCTCATCACCTGACTCTTTCTCTCTCTCACCTTCGGCCGCCACTGTTGGCCACCCTTAAATGTAGTTGTTAGGGTTCAAACTTTCCATCTTACACACACTTACATAAATTCTCAACCAACTAAACTAATCATGTGTTTATGTTTCATTGTATATTTTGAATATTTATCCTGTATTGTTAAATATATGAAAAAAAGAATTATATTCCATATATTATTCATAATCATATATTTAAATTCCTAAACTGTCAAAAAAATAAATTTAAACTAAAATCTTTACATTCTAACTACTGGCAAAATCATATTTCATATTTTTAATCAATGTTTAAATTAAAATTTTTTAATAAAATCTTCCCCTCTAAATTTTGTATCTAAATAATAAAATTTCAAATACATTCAAATTAAAGGATATAATTTTAAAACAAGAGATTGAGGGCCTGTTTGGATTCTTGAATTTGGATTTGGATTTGGATTTCAAATTTATGCATTTGAAATCCATATAATTGAAATCCCTAGATTTGAAATTCTATTGTTTGGATACAAAATTTAAAAGTGAGGATTTCACAAAGTATTTCAAATTTTTTTTTTTGACAATTTAAGAATTGAAATATATGATTAAAAATAAAAAAAGTCGTCGGAGGGTGGCCCAAAAATTCGCTAGAGAGTGGCCGAAAAAGTCGCTGGAGGGTGGCCAAAAATGTCACCTAAAAGTTACCGGAAGTGGCTGGAAAAGTCATTGGAAAGTCGCCGGAGGGTGGCTGGAGGTGGTCGCCGGCAATTATGGCTGGAGGTGAGGGAAAGAGAGAGAAGGTGGGATGGTGGGATTTCAAATACTTAGTTGGAGACATCGGAGGGTGGCCCAAAAATTCGCCAGAGAGTGGCCGAAAAAGTCGTCGGAGGGTGGCAAAAAAAGTCACCTAAAAGTTGCCGGAAGTGGCTGGAAAAGTCATTGGAAAGTAACCGAAGGTGGCCGGAAAAGTCATCGGAAAGTCGCCAGAGGGTGGCTGGAGGTGGTCGTCGGCAATTATGGCTGTAGGTGAGGGAAAGAGAAAGAAGGTGGGATGGTGGGATTTTAAATACTTAGTTGGAGAAGGTATTTGAAATTTATGGATTTAGCCTTCTCAAATCCATCTTGGATTTGGGCCAAATCCAAATACACTTCTTTAAATTATTCCAAATAGGTGGATTTGAATTTGAAGAGCTGAAATCCAAATCCAAATCCAAATCCAAATCACCCCTTATCCAAACGGGCTTGAGTGTATGATGATATGCATCGTCTGCTTGGTAGAAGCTCTCCAATAAACATGAGAAAGAAGACGTACACTGTCAGTTTTCGACAGGAACATCTGGCACCCCCCCATTAGAGAAGAAGGGGGATGAAGCTGCAACTCTTGCCGTTTGACTGAAGAGACCACCGGTAGCTCAACCTCCACATAACTCAAATCATATATATTCTAGTGAAAGTCCAGTCGGCAAGGAAAAAAAGAAAAGAAAAGAGAAGGTGACAAGTGGACTGCCACCCACATACGCTTTCTTTCCTTCTTTTTTTATCTTTTTCTCAAATTTTGCGTGTTTGTTTGATCATTTGCTTAGAAAGAAGTCCGTACAAGATGCCTTTTCTTCATCTTTCGGTACAACATTTTTCTGCTCTTTTCTTGGCATAGGATAGGAAAGGCCGAAAGGGTCAGGGATCAGATATTTTTATTCCTTGTACTGTTAACCTCTTCCTATATTGGATTACAATGTCACGTGAGTGGACACATCTTGAATGAAAAACTAAAAACCAAAATCTAACGTCTAAAGTTCTAAACTCATTTTATGAAAATTTTTAGTACATAAAATAAGTTTTAGTTTCATTTAATTCTCATCTACCTTCCTCATTTCTTTCTTCTCGTATTTTAACAAATACAACTAAATACTAAAAACTAAAACGTTATACATCCATCCTATGAGCATAGGACAAATTGCCAAAGCTTTCCATATACATTTTCTCCATGAAAACAAAAATGTTATAGATCCTATGAGCATACTTCCAAGTTCCAATTGCCAATTGGGTACACTTATATAAATTCTCAGAACCTATGCCTCCTCTAGTGACTAATAACAAGTAAGCCAAGTTTCACTGCTCCAGTCAAAGTAAATGCTGATTGAGTTGAATTAGGAAACCTTTTTTTTTAATTATAGAGAAGAAGAGAGTTTGAAACCAAGTAATAGTATGCATGCAGAGAGAGATTTTATCCGCAGCTATCTAAGCCAACCCCAACCCTACTCACGAGTAGGAGTCAATCTTGCAAATGGTAGTTTGATTATTCAAAACTATAAAATGGAAAATGGAATAAGTCTATAAAGATTGCAATTACAGCGCAAGACCTAGCTGTACAGCCTCTGATATTCTCGTTTAAGATAGAAGTAGAAGAACCTTCGTTTTGGTCCCCACCACCACTAGTTTTTTTTCATTTCTTTCATTACCCCACCAGCACTAGTTTTTTCATTTCTTTCATCTCCCCACGAACGACAAAGTTCCAATATTTATATTATCGATCACACATTGCTATAAAAGCAACCCATGAACATTAAAATCCAAGCATTTGCTTTCAATATCTGCAAGTCTGCAAGTACAACTTATAATTTAGTAAAGGTTGGAAATTTTTCCAAACCCACCAGTCACTCGCTTTCGCATCTTGAAATCTTCAAGCAAATTTAGCAACTCCATCATCAACCAACAGTTACAGTGCTGGCAACGATTTTCAACATGGTATGTGAATGTTAGATCTCTCTCCTCTGACTCTCTCTAACTGGGTTCCTTCTGTTTTTGCTTGGATTTGTTTTCCCAGCAAGTTAGAAACTCAAATTCAGTTTTTGGGTATTGATATTTCAGGTGGCAAAGCTCAATGTCAGTAGAGAAAACGACTCTGGTCCCATCCTTAATGAGACCCTTTCGAGGACCTATAGTCGCAGCTGTGTATCAGTGTCGTCAATGGCAGAGCCAAAGCCAGAGACAGGGTTAGAGTCTTGCTTAATTTCGTGCACTACTTTCAATATCTTGGCTCCCATCTACAAACGACTCGATCAACAGGTTCTATTCTCTCCCTTTTTTGTTTAAACTCTTTTAAGTTTCTCACTGTATTTGTTTTTGGATTCTCAATTTCTCTTTGTGGTGTGAAACAGAATCAAGGCCTTCGCGAGAGCGACTTCAGAGCAGAATGGATGGCCAGGAACCAGAGGATTTTGGATTGGCTACTGTATGAATCATCTACCATTATATGTCTCCAGGTGATATATGTGTACCCTTTTGCTCTTTTTTGCTAAATTTCTGTCTAGACCTATATACTATCTGTGAACAAAATGAACTTCTTTAAGGTTTTAAGGGCCATGGCCTTTTCCAACTATATGTCCTGACTAGCCCCTTTTTTCAAAACTAGGAGTTCTGGGTTGGAAATGAAGAATTTGTGAATATGTTCCTGGAGAGACTTGGTGATGCAGGCTATATCACCTTCAAGCTTGCACGAACTAACAATCGTGGAGATGGTATATTTCTATCTGTAATCGACCCCTTAATGTCAGTTTTAATACATAGGAGTATTGGACTTATCTGGCATCGTTCAGTCTTAGTTAGTTCTGACTATTACTTTGCTTTTTCATGAATCATAGGGTAAAATTTGTGGCCATTAAAATTAATATTCTAATCCCAACTTCAGTATAAGTCAGATGCTGAATAACTTGAAAGTTATGACCAAAATTGTACGTTTTTCGGCACACTTGTAGTTTAACGTGATGGATGTATGTTTCATGCATCAGAGTTCTTTCATAACACCTGAGGGTTGGAATTGGATTGGGTTTTTCTTTTCTTTGTTTTTCTTTCCCAGCAAAAGGATGTAATAGAGATCATCTGCCACCTGTTCATTATAAATATCAGGCAATTTCAAAGCAGTTGTGCTTACGGGTTGACTGATCTTCAAGTTTGATATTCATTTACATGGGTTTCTACCACTACTGTTAACGAATTCATTTATAATTCTGAGATTGTTGTCATGATTGAAGTGAGCTTTTGCAAGCACTACTTCATGCTCTATGGCTTGACTTATTTTATTTGCTCTATACAGGTCTGCTGACTGCTGTGCGAAGGGACTGCTTCAGGGTCCTAAACTATCGAGAGTTGCTGTTTAATGATTTTGGAGACCGTGTTGCCCAGCTGTTACATGTTCAGCTAGCTTCCCCCTTTTCACAAAACCAGAAAGGCAACCTTCCACAAGAAATTCTAATTGTGAACACCCATTTGTTATTTCCTCACGATTCCAGTCTTTCTATAGTAAGATTGCATCAGGTATGCAGAATTTCCCAAATTATCAACTTATATGCATCACAAGGTTTTCTAGTTGCCCTAGCAATCCCTCTGACCTTCATGCCTGATAATTTCTCTGAATAGGTTTACAAAATTTTGCAATTTGTAGAATCATATCAGAATGAAAACAAGCTAAATCACATGCCCATCATACTCTGTGGGTGAGTCTCCTATCTTGTCTTTCTTAGTTAATTTTCCATGACAAAATATCTCTCTTGTGTAATACTATGAAAAAAACTTTAAAATGGACATCCTTTTGAAGGGGCCGGCTATCTTAACTGATAAGTCTCTTGGTGTTGCACCAAAGACCTGGTATCAATCCCTGCCTTCAAATGAAATGGAATTTTAAGGAATGGAAGGCTATCTCTTGTTGTATGGCCCATAGGTCCAGGTAGCCTCTGCTAGACCAGAGAACAGAATGGTCATTCAAAATTTTGTTTTCTTTTATGGTCATTCAAATTTTTTGTGTAATACTTGCCGCAGTGACTGGAATGGAAGTAAGCGTGGCCATGTGTACAAATTCCTTAGATCGCAAGGGTTTGAATCAACATACGATACTGCTCATCAATACACTGATGCAGATGCCCACAAGGTTGGTGTTTTTGGATTTCAATTTTAAGTCAGTGATTCACTTTGCTACCACTGTGTCCATTCTGTTTAATGCTTGTAATTTATATTCATTGCATATTTGTAATGTTATATCCTGCAGTGGGTTAGCCACCGCAATCATAGGGGAAACATATGTGGTGTCGACTTCATTTGGCTTTGTAATCCTAATGAGGCACGTAAGCCATTAAAGACTAGTTGGTGCGAAGCTGTTTTTGGTATATTAAGGGTGAGCAATTCAGTTACCCTATTCTATGTTATTTTGTGTAAAATATTCATTCACCCTTTTCTGCCTACTGTCTAATTCCATGCCACAAAAGGTGAGAACTAAAGAAACAAACAAAACAAGGCAGATTAGAGATAGTGCACATAAGCTCTGTTCTAAAGTACCTCCAAAATGTGCAATCTATATTACTGTGCTAGAAAGGTCTGCTTAAATGTATAGGCCGGCCACATTCATACCAACTTTTCTTTTCTCTTTTTTTGGTTTCCAGTCCCAACTTCGAAAAGCTTCGATGGCTGAAAATGATGCATTTGCCTTTTTGAAGGGGGACAGCCATGGAGATTTTATTACTTCCTCAGCTTTTTGTGAAGCACTCCATCAGGTTCGTTCATTTAGTCATTTTCCTATATAAAGTGTACATGGAAAGATGAGACTGACTTATATAACCAATTTTCAGGTTAAATTAATTGGTCATCCATCTGGAATGGGTTTCCAGGAGACGAGGGATCTCTGGATCCAAGCAGACACTGATGCAAATGGTGTTCTTGATTATGAAGAATTTAAGGTAATTTGCATCCATAACTTGTGGGATTTTGAATTCCTGTATTTTCAGTTCTTAACTTGTATTAGCTTTGTCCTCATGTAATAGTCATTCTAAAGTACCATAATTAACATCTTGTTGTGACTAACACCACTGACATTGCAGAATAGGATATGGAGTTCTACAGAGTCAGAGCAAAAGCAAAACCTCAATGGGGGTAGAGGGGAGTCTGAAAGAGGTACCGAGGAAGCCCTTGGATTCAACGTGAAGAATGCAGTTCTGTACCCCCGTGAGGTGGAGAAGGGTATATGGCCTGAAAATTACACTCTTTCTGATCATGCCCGACTCACTGTTGTACTTTCACCAGAAAAGATGTGGTGTTCTCAGCCATAGGAATCATACTTCATGTTAAAGGCACGTGTGGATAAACATATAGTGGAGCAGAAAGGAATATATAAATCTGTGAGAATTGTGTATGGCCAACAGAGAAAAGTCTACTGGGCCACTTGTGTTTGTGGATTGGAGTCTCTAGAAGTATGGCCTGGAAAAGAAGAAAAGAGGAATTTAGAGTAGAGAATTTTCTGTATGATATTCTTGACTTCTTGTTTCAATATTACTGTTTCTCGCTGCCTTAGCCAAATTTTTCGGGCAAGGAGCTGAATGCTTAGCAAGAAACAACTGCATAGACCTATTAAAGCATGACTTGATGATGATGATTATTTTTCCTATTTATGAATCTGTTTTTGAGTTGTATTGATTTATATCTATTGGTGCTATAAACGGGTACAGGATCAAAATTTAGGGGTGCATGGTTGATGAAACTTTTTTTTTTTTTTTTTGGGTAAGATGGTTGATGAAACATTGCTTAAACAAGTTGATAAAAAGTTTAAAAACAGAAACAAACAAACTTAATTTATTACACAGGAAAAAAACGATGGACCCACAATCACATCAAACTGCAGGCTATTGTTTGCTTCTTATTTGTTGGTATGCAAAGAAAAATCTAAGTTTGGAATATACAACAATACTAAAGTCTAAATTAGTTATTATATTTGATCAAATAAAATGACCATAGTTGCATCAAAGAATCATGCTATCTAGGTTTCAACTGCAGGATAGTAATCTACTTGGTTCATCAATCATGCATACCTACAAATTGAATCAAAACTCTCTACATAAGAAATGACTTGATGGGTACCATTTGACATATTGTATACTTGCAAGTATACGACAAAATATTATTACTTTTACCACTTCATTATGTATAAGCTAACCACATAGGACAAGGCTAACAAAATTAGTAAGACTTTTACCAATTTTGTTTTTCTCTCTAATAGGGGAAGGCTAATCAACCGAGTACTTTTATCAACTTTTTCTTTTGCCCAACTTATGTGGTTAGCATACATGTAATGATGTGGTGTATTTTTTTAATGTAATATTGTGGTTTAAATGAATTGAAAAGTAAAAATTGGGATGAGTAACATTTTTCTTTCATCAAAATTGTTTGCATCACAATTTAGTTATAGGCATGATTAATTTATGTAAATGATATTTGATTGATTTATTAACATCACTCATGTAATAAATAAATAAATTTGTCAAATTTTGTTGGTCAGAGAGGGAAATATTGTTAATTTAATAATTTGACTATTCAATCCCTATTCATGATGCATAACGCGGGAAGCAGTCATACGACGAAGGCAAAAATTCCAAAGCCACGTCAGCAGAAGTTCGCTCCATTAAGTAAAGCAGAAAGCAGAGAAAGCCACAAGTCAATGAATGCCGTACTGTTATAGTGTTATTGTTGTGTTTAATCACAAAATCCCAACCAATCAACCACACTTTGCTTCAATTCTCACACTCATACATTATTTATTTATTTATATATAATATATAGTTTAATCAATTAATATTTAATACCCTCTTTAACATTCTGAAGAATAATCCAAGTTGATGATCAAAGAGAGCGACGGCCATGGCCAGCAGCAGCAGAAGAGGAGCAGCTACAGATTCTTCGTCACTGCCGGTGGGCTACAGGTTCCGTCCCACTGAGGAAGAGCTGGTGAGCCACTACCTGAAGCTCAAGCTTCAGGGCATGGATGCCAGCAACGTCATCGCCGAACTCGATGTCTGCAAGTACGAGCCTTGGGACTTACCTGGTAATAACCCATTTCTCAAAAACTCCTCTTTTGTAACAATTTTTGTATATTACTTTCGATTTTCACTTCAATGGGTCTCTGAAACTTGTGTGTATATAATGGGGTTTAATCTAAATGTTGTGTGTGTGCGCGCGCGCGCGTGCGTGCGTGTAGCGGAGTCCTTGATAGATACGGTCGATGATGAATGGTTCTTCTTCAGTCGACGCGATCACAAATACAACAACAGCAATCGGGCCAACAGGATGACAGAGAAAGGGTACTGGAAGATCACTGGCAAGGAACGTGCGATCAAGGCTCGAGCCACAAATAATGTTATCGGCAAAAAGAGGACTTTGACCTTCTACCTGGGTCGGGTTCGAAATGACAAGAAGACCAACTGGGTCATTCATGAGTATTACATCCCTGAAAATCTACTTCCTAAGCAGGTGATAATTCTCTTTTTGTTTGTTCTTCTTTTTTCAAAATCTGAATATGAGACACATTTTGTTTTATAGAAGTTTAGTGTTATTAATTTGCAGCATTATAAAAAAAAATTCTATAAGGCTGGTTCTTTTATAAAAGGCCTTAAATTTTGCAAGTTAGTGGACTAAACCAAACTGCTTTCGGTTTGGCTAGAAGCGTTTCGATTTTGAAGCCAATGAATGGCCTCAACACCAAAACTTGTCGAGCCAAGTCAATTTGCTTCTGTTTAGCAACTGAAATGCCTTTTAAGTTTGGTTTGTGAATTTGCAAAATTTGCAGACATCCAGTTTAGAACCTAAGTTTGATTTTCTATTGGTTTTCCAACTCAATTATGTAGAGGAACATCGTCTTGTGTCGCTTGAAGAAAAAATCAGATGAGAGTACTGATATTGGTCGTCTGCTTACAAATGAGCATAGTAACAATGACTACATTGCGTTGCAACCTGCATCTGGAGCTAATGAATCGAAAGATGATTTCGCACAATTCTTAAATTCGGTTATTGTTGAACCGGATGAGGACACCTATATTGAAGAAACAATGCAGACTACTCTCCTCAATGAGTCCAGCCATCCAAAGTCACTGATGAGGCTTTATGCTGAGGACGGGGGAGTAAGCAGTGACACAGACACGGAAGTATTTCATGGACAGGTAAAGAATTTTTCTTTATTAGCTATTGAAGAAAAACTTCAATAGCTAATGAAACGCAATATTTTTATCTATAGGAGAATATCTCAAGGACCCTTTATAATACTGTGCCAGTCACTCACATCACCTAACTAACAAAAGCGCATCACTCGCAATTATCCAAGATGATTTCAAGTTATATGCTTTTGTTAGTTTGGTGCTGACTTAATAACTGCGTTCTTGTAGTTCTTTCTCGTGAGTCACATGTCTCATTTCCTGTATGAGGAGATGAGTGTGTGGGAGATTGAGAATAAACGTGAGGTTGCCAGGCGCTATATGGACAAGTGGGAGATGTTGCCAAAATAAAACAAGAGTTTTGGGATAATATTTTCTGAATTATATTCTTCTCTCTTAGAGGGGTATATATAAGTGAACATTACAAAACTCTATTGGACTAGGAAACATAATACAAACTCTATTGGGCTAGGATTACAACTAATAACAAAACTCAAATACTTAATTACAAACTAACCCTTTAACACTCCCCCTCAAGTTGGTGCGTAGATATCACACAGAATCAAGAAATACCCTGCTAGCCACAGCCTTTGTAAGAATGTCTGCTAACTGATCTTCAGACGTCACAAAAGGAAAAATGATAATTCCAGCTTCTAACTTCTCTTTAATGAAGAATATATCAATTTCAATGTGTTTGGTTCGATCATGCTGGATAAGATTTTGAGCAATTGCAATAGCTGACTTGTTATCACAGAATAGTTTCATAGAGCTCTTTGGTCCAAAATCCAAATCACGAAGTAAGAAAATTATCCATAGTAATTCACTAAGACCACTAGCCATACTTTTGTATTCTGCTTCTGCACTTGATCTCGACACCACCTGTTGTTTCTTGCTTTTCCATGTGACAAGATTTCCTTCAACAAACGTAAAGTACCCTCCAAAATCCAAATCACGAAGTAAGAAACTTATCCATAGTAATTCACTAAGACCACTAGCCATACTTTTGTATTCTGCTTCTGCACTTGATCTCGACACCACCTGTTGTTTCTTGCTTTTCCATGTGACAAGATTTCCTCCAACAAATGTAAAGTACCCAGAGGTAGACCTTCTGTCATCCGCTGAGCCTCCCCAATCTACATTTGTATATCCACTTACATCAAGATGGCCATGCTTGGAAAAGAGAATGTATTTACCTGGAGAAAACTATAGATATTGTAGTACTTTATTAACCCCATCCATATGAGCTTTAAGCAGAGCATGCATAAATTGACTGAGAACATTGACAGCATAAGCAATATTGGGTCGTGTATAAGCTAGGTAGATCAACCTCCCTCTAAGTCTCTGATATCTCCCTTTATCTTCAGGAGCTGAATCCAAGCACTCAAACAACTTGTGGTTCTGCTCAATTGGTGTATTTATGGGCTTGCAAGCAAGGTTGCCTGTCTCTTTCAATAAATCTCATATATACTTTCTTTGTGACAAAAATATCCCATGCTTTGATCTAACTACTTCAATCCCAAGAAAGTATCTCGAATTTAGTAGCAACATATTTCTTCAAATTACTTGCCTCTGAATCATCTCCTGTCACTATCATATCATCAACATAAACGATTAAGGCAGTTAGCTTGTTATTTCTGCGCTTAAGAAACAAAGTATGGTCCTAATTGCACTGTTTATATCCGAACCCCTTCATTTCCTTAGTAAACCCTTTAACAGATGTTAACTGATTGAGTTTATATTTGATAGTTTGAATACAAACTCAATCGGTTAACACAGGAAAAATCAAATTTTGTGCTGTTTTGATAGTTTGCACAGGTCAAACTCTTAAACTTCGCTTCATTTTTTTATACCTGAGGCTTTGGAAACTTCTTCATCTTTTTTTGGAAGTTTTTGTTCAGGGCTTACAAATGTTTAGCGAACCACGCATTGCTTCAGGCCTGTTCAGACGAGATAAAGATGTTATGATTTATCGATCTCAATCTCAACCAAGATCTGTTAATATCTTAAAGGATGTTTCCTCTGAAGATGACATGGCTGAGATTAATCGTCTTGACGATGATAAACATGAGATTAATTGTCTTGACTTACTCACTGACGAATATTCTGGAGAAGAAAGCACGAATACTATGATAGCACGGAGTTCGTTTTCGGCTGAGGGAGTCTTACAACGCAAGGTGAGAGAATCAAAACTGCAGCACAGACAACATGAAAAGAAGCCTTTCTTTACACTTGATATAAACTCTTATATTGAAGCTCTAAGCAGGCCTTCCTCAATTCAATTTGATTTGTTTTATGCAGGCCAAACAAGCTTCAGAAAGGCGTGCTGCTGTTAATTTTTCGCACAAGAAGCAATCTATAACAAAGTTTGACAAAAACAGAAGCCACAATGCAGAAATGGGTATGAAGCAGACACAGTACGGAACAACCGCCAGCAACAATTGGAAGGGTTCTATCATATTCTGGGAGACTTCCCCATTAAGCCCCAATTCAAATCCCCCATCAGTCTACGTCTTCAACATGGTTCTGGGCATAATTTTATTCATAGTTGTTGTTAGGGAAGTAATTTTATATGGAAATTGGTGCTGACACAACCAGAAAATAGTAAATTTTTCTGTCACATTTGAGCAATGCCAATCTTTACTGGGTACTCGTAGACATAGCTGCCACAAAATATAGGCTTAAGCCAGCCATGGCAGTATAGATTAACATTTTTTGTTTCTATTGGCTAGATATAATGTTTTGATGTTTGGCTGATGAATCTCAATAAAATACTATGTTTGCGTTATCAATTGCTTGAAAGCTTTAGTCATAGGATAATGGGATTTGATTTAATGTGATGGTTTTGTGGGTGAGGGATCCAACTTTTTCATCTCAAAATTATTTTAGAGTTTGTTATTGGAGGATGATGATATCCAATAGGGCTTTAGAACTTGGCCCCCAAGTAGCCTTCGACCCCACCTCAAATGCCTCCATATTCTCTAACCAAATAAAGTAACATCATTTTTTTACCTTTGTTTTTTCTGTTATGTCCCCCACTTGCCAGTTCCACTGTTACTCTCCTAGTCAAATAGACTATCTAACTTTCAATTATACACCCACATTCAGACGTTTACATTTGTTCTGTATAATGACATGCTAAGCTTTCATTATNCTGACTCGACATGAGTCAAGTTTTGAGCACCTAACTAACAACTTCGACCAAGTCAGTGCCACCCTTCAATCAATCATTACTGAATTGCAAGCTCTCCGTGCCTCTCCACTCAAACATAAAACTCCCAGTGGGAACGACATAAATCCATTTGCCACCGGTGAAACCTCCAATACCCACCCCACTCAAAACAACACCACAGCCGACACACAAACCTTCGCTCACCCTGCTGCCCACCTGAAATTGTTCTTTCCAAAATTCACCGGAGACGACCCCACTGGATGGATATACAAGGCTGAACAATATTTTGACTTTCAAAATATTGCACCACTTCAGCAAGTACAACTTGCTTCCTTCCACCTGGAAGGCATTGCGTTACAGTGGCACCGTTGGCTCACCAAGTTCAGAGGTCCCTTGTCCTGGACTGATTTTACTCAAGCCCTCTTGCGACGATTCGGACCCACTGACTTCGATGATCCATCTGAGTCTCTCACTCGGCTTAAACAAGTCACAACTGTGGATGTTTACCAAGAAGCGTTCGAACAACTCTCGCAGCTCATTGATGATTTGCCAGAGAGTTATCTGATTGGGTGTTTCATAGCAGGTTTAAAGGATGAAATTCGTCTGGATGTCAAGGTCAAGAAACCTCGTACCTTGTCCGAAGCCATTGGGGTGGCTCGACTCATTGAAGAACGCAACACCGTCCATAAGAAGACCAGTTTTTTTTCACGTTCTTCAGCCAGTCCCACTACCACTATGCTATCACAGCGTCACGCCTCCAACACTACTGCTACCGGTCTCCTTGGACCATCGCCCCTGCACAAACTCAATCACTCTCCGAATACTTCCCTTCCACCGTTCAAGCGAATCACAGGGCAGGAGGCCAAGCAGCGTAGGGAAAAAGGCCTTTGCTACTATTGTGATGAAAAATACATTCCGGGTCACCGCTGTAGTCATCCCCAGCTGTTCATGATTGAAGATTGTCCAGACACAGATGAGCTCTTGCTCGAGCCTACCTCATTCGACCTTGTCCCAGAAATTTCTTACCATGCCATGACTGGAACCAGCCATCCTCAAACAATCAGAGTACTGGGCAAGTTGCAAAACCATGAGGTAACAGTACTGATCGACGGAGGCAGCACGCATAACTTTATTGATCAAACTGTTGTGTCCAAATTTGGTTTGAATGTTGTGCGAGACAAGACGTTCCAGGTCATGGTAGCAAACCGTGAAAAAATTGAATGCGCTGGGCGTTGTTTGGCTCTCACATTAATTATCCAAGATCACCCCATCACTGCCGATTTTTATATCTTACCGGTGGCAGCTTGCCAAGCAGTTCTGGGAGTCCAATGGTTGGAAACGCTTGGGCCAATTGAGACAAACTACCGAGAGTTGACAATGACTTTCTGCAAAGACGGTCGACACCATCAATTTCATGGCTTAAGGCGTTCCGAGCTGGAGGTCTTGAAGGACAAGGAATTGCATCAATTAGACGGCACAGGTTTGTTTTTGCAAATAATTCCTTGTAACTTGTCTAGTCCACCGACTGCTCACCCAGCTGACATTGACACCCTTCTCGCCAAATTCCACCAAGTTTTCTCTGAACCCAATGGTCTTCCACCACGGCGCAGCCATGACCATAAAATTCCCCTTCCGCAAAACCATGCTCCAGTGAGTGTTCGACCATACCGCTACCCATATTATCAGAAGACTGAAATTGAAAAAATTGTTCGCGAGTTCCTTAGCTCTGGGTTGATTCGCCCCAGTACCAGCCCATTTTCTTCCCCAGTATTACTTGTCAAGAAGGCGGATGGTGGGTGGCGCTTCTGCGTCGACTACAGAGCTCTGAATCACATCAAAATTAAAGATAAGTACCCTATCCCTGTCATTGATGAACTCCTGGACGAATTACATGGTGCTAAATACTTCTCCAAGTTAGACTTACGCTCTGGGTATCACCAAATTCTTGTGTCTGATGAAGACATCCACAAGACTGCCTTTCGCACTCATGAAGGTCACTATGAATTTATTGTCATGCCCTTCGGACTATCCAACGCGCCATCCACTTTCCAGAGCCTTATGAACGACTTGTTTCGTCCTCACCTCCGCAAATTCATCCTGGTGTTCTTTGATGATATTCTGATCTATAGTCAGAACTGGAACGAACATCTCCATCATCTTCACACAGCTTTGATGATTTTGATGACTAACAATTTGTTTGCCAAAAAATCCAAATGCCGCTTTGGGGTTTTGCAGGTGGATTATCTTGGTCATTTAATCTCTTTTGAAGGGGTAGCAGTGGACCCCATGAAAATCCAATCCATCTTGGCGTGGCCGACTCCCACTACTGTCAAATGGGTGCGTGGCTTCCTTAGGTTGGCTGGGTACTACCGCAAATTTATTCGCGGTTTTGGAGGTATTGCTGCCCCATTAACACGCTTGCTCACCAAAGATGGGTTTCGTTGGACACTTGAAGCTGCAGAGGCCTTTCATCATTTAAAAAGGGCTTTGACTTCTCCACCAGTCCTTCGATTACCCGATTTTACACAACCTTTTGTTGTGGAATGCGATGCGTGTGGTGTAGGCATTGGCGCCATCTTGATGCAGCAAGGGCAGCCGATTGCCTTTTTCAGTGAGGCCCTAAAGGGCTCAACCCTTGCACTGTCCACTTATGAAAAAGAAATGCTCGCCATGGTGAAGGCCATTCGCAAGTGGAGGCCATACCTCTTGGGCAAACCCTTCATTGTTCGGACAGACCAAAAAAGCTTGAAATATCTTTTGGACCAACGCATCACCACCCCTGCACAAACACGTTGGTTACCCAAGCTTTTGGGTTATGACTATGTGATTCATTATAAAAAAGGCAAGGAAAATCAGGGTGCTGATGCTCTATCTCGTGTGGCTGAGTTTGAACTGTCGGCTATCTCTCTTCCAGTGGCCAATTGGTGGTCCCTCCTCCAGCAGGAAGTGTCAAACGACTCCTTCTACAAAAAATTAGAAGAATTGCCACAACAACAGGGCCCACATAAGTATTTTAAACGTAATGGAGTTTGGTTTAAACATGGTACCATCTTTTTGAGTCCTAATTCTTCTCTAATTGCACCCATCTTATCTGAAAATCATTCCTCACCAATGGAAGGACACTTTGGGTACCACAAGACCTTAGGGCGCGTGAAGGCATGTTTCTCCTGGCCTTCTATGCAGCTGGCTGTCAAGGAATTCATCAAACATTGTGATGTTTGTCAGCGGTGTAAGTATGACTGCATGAGTCCAGCAGGACTTTTACAGCCATTACTGATTCCAGAAAGGGTTTGGTCTGACATTTCCATGGATTTTATTGAGGGACTTCCACCCTCTCGGGGTAAAACCGTGATTATGGTGGTGGTGGACCGACTCTCTAAGTATGCCCACTTTGTTCCTTTGAGTCATCCGTACACAGCTTCTACAGTGGCACAGGCTTTTCTTAACCACATCATTCGACTCCATGGCGTTCCAACCTCTATAGTCAGCGATAGAGATAAGGATTTTACTAGTTCTTTCTGGAAAACTCTGTTTCAATTGCAAGGAACAGAGCTCTGTATGAGTTCTAGTTATCATCCTCAAACCGACGGCCAAACAGAGGTGGTCAACCGCACCTTGGAACAATACCTCCGCTGTTTCACCAGTGAGCAGCCCAGGAAATGGCTTGATTGGTTAGCGTGGGCTGAGTTTAGTTACAACACCTCCATTCATTCAGCCACCAAAGTTTCTCCCTTTGAAGCAGTTTATGGAATCTCTCCTCCCAATATGTTGACATATGTTCCAGGCACCACTAAGGTCTAAGCGGTGGACGATTTTTTCGTGATCGAGAGACAATTCTTAAAGATTTACGCCTCAATTTGCTAGCTGCCCAAGCACGCATGAAGCACAAGGCCGACCAGCACCGCCGCGAGGTTGTTTTTAATGTGGGTGATTTTGTTTTTTTGAAATTACAGCCGTACCGCCAGCAGACGGTGGCATTCCGCAGCTCTCTCAAATTGGCACCTCGTTTCTTTGGGCCGTACAAAATTCTGGAGCGGGTTGGTCCGGTGGCTTATAAATTGGAATTGCCTGTTGGATCTCAAATCCATGATGTGTTCCATGTTAGTCTCCTCAAACAGAAATTAGGACCTGTGTCGCCTCTTTCTCACCATCTTCCACCGGTCTCTGATCAGTCTACCATTCTGCCGCAACCGGAGGCTATCTTGGACAGTCGCGTTATTCACAAGGGCAATTACAGGCCCAAAACTGAAGTCTTGGTTAAATGGGCCGGCGCCNGACATAGCTGCCACAAAATATAGGCTTAAGCCAGCCATGGCAGTATAGATTAACATTTTTTGTTTCTATTGGCTAGATATAATGTATTGATGTTTGTGATACGTGTAGCCAAGCCCACACCTCTGTGTGAGTGGTGTCTACGTGTGAAAAGAGAAGACTCAGTCATGGGTTGTTTGTTTGTTTGTTTCTGCATTAGTTTAGCCACTAGATGTAGTTCCTATTATTTAGCATGCATGTTCCTTGCATTTAGCACCAGTAAGCACATTTCCCTTCCAGTATGTTTTGCACGTTTCCCCTTCAGTATGTGGTAGTTAACTGTGAGGCTTATATATAGCCAAGTGCAGAATGAATAGGAAAAGATAAGAATTATCACATAAGCCTCTGTTCTTTTCTTCCAACGTCTTTCCTCTGTTTTTTGTTCCACTCCAAGTACAGCCATATATCAGTTTGGCTGATGAATCTCAATAAAATACTATGTTTGCGTTATCAATTGCTTGAAAGCTTTAGTCATAGGATAATGGGATTTGATTTAATGTGATGGTTTTGTGGGTGAGGGATCCAACTTTTTCATCTCAAAATTATTTTAGAGTTTGTTATTGGAGGATGATGATATCCAATAGGGCTTTAGAACTTGGCCCCCAAGTAGCCTTCGACCCCACCTCAAATGCCTCCATATTCTCTAACCAAATAAAGTAACATCATTTTTTTACCTTTGTTTTTTCTGTTATGTCCCCCACTTGCCAGTTCCACTGTTACTCTCCTAGTCAAATAGACTATCTAACTTACAATTATACACCCACATTCAGACGTTTACATTTGTTCTGTATAATGACATGCTAAGCTTTCATTATCAATAAACATATTTTTGGACCATATTAAATAATCCACAATATGGTACATAGATACGGTCTATATACTTCCTTGGTGTACCAACTTTTAATGGTCATGCTCATACAGCTTATCTTCTAAGCCATTTTGATTCTTGACCACTGAGAGGGGTTAGGCACAAAAACTGCTTAGAAGGACTAGCCTGGCATCTGATATGAATGACCTGAAATCAATGAGTGTTATGAGCAGATGACATATACTTTTTATTACTGAAAATTAGCAAATGCATTTGACATGTCACATTACTACAATTTCCATCCAGTCTTCTGCAACTGCAAAGCAGAGATATTCCTCTGCTTCCTTCATTTAATATTTGGATGGAATTTCAAACTAAAACGCGTTTATTCTTTATTATTCTGAAATTACTTCCATTCCTAACACAATATGTAGACAGAGGTACAGGTTGTCAGGTTCTCCTTGTCTCCCTCTTACAGTAACTTGAAACTTGCCAAAAGGATCAATGGAAAATTCTGAGAATATTTAATTCTTACCGAATAGGTCCAAAATCTTATTTGAATTAGAACCTTACTCTATTTAATCGAATAAAATTTAATCTAATAAATATTTAATCTAATAAAACTTTCAATTTTTTTTTTAGAAGTTCATTGAAATTGAAGAAGTTCTATTTGCTCAATAAATTTACCTATATTTTTGTTTGTCCACTACCACTACTTAACGTAATAAATCTAAAAAAGGTTATGATAAACGATAAACCTAGAAAAAAAAAAAAAATTGAAACTACAAATAGGAATTTTTGACGAACGGAATCAAAAATCATTATTAATTCGACATTCTTTTTTGTGAATATTTACATTATAATCATAAAAAACGCAAGAAAGGTAACATGGGGTGGTGGCGCAGTTGGCTAGCGCGTAGGTCTCATAGCTTAAAGAGTGATCCTGAGGTCGAGAGTTCGAGCCTCTCTCACCCCATTTATAGTTTTTTTGCAATTATGGTACACAGAAATTTCAATGTCAACATCTTTAAAAGGTTACAAACAATTCGAGAATTTAGGGACGGCAAAATTCTCTGGTCCCGCCAATATTCGTGGGGCTTTGCTTCCATTAAGCAGGTATAGTAATGCTCCGCTTTGCCCTGCCGCGTATACATGTTTAACTTATTTTATGATTATACTCTAATTTTATGTTCTTATTTTTGTGATTTTATATAATTTTATGTTCTTATTTTTGTGATTTTATATAATTTTATTAAAAAAAGAAATTAAAAAATAATAACGGAACCCATATACTTAATAAAAACTCCGTATAATTAACAAGGCGAATATTGGAAAACCCGAACCACCCCGTTGCCATTCCTATTCGAGAACTTAAAAAGGTTAACAAAATATTATATTGAGATCCATCCATCAGCCATACATCATTAGATTACATCTAGTCAGTATATACACAAAACACGTTAATCTATCATGGCTAGCTTAAGTTAAGTGTGTCAATAAGTGCCTAGCTAGAGTGTGGCATTGCTGAATATGTGACACACAACATTAACTATTTTCTGATGATTTCTGGCACCACTTCCCTAACAAAAATTATGAACAAAAATGATCCCTAGATTAGCGTGGATGTCTCCCAGAAAATGAAACAACCCTTCCTATTGCTGCTTCTTCTCTTTTTCAAGCTTTTGTTTCCTTTGGTAAACTTTTTCCAACTTCATTATACCATACTTTTTCTTCCGGGGAAAATCAACCATACAACTTTCTGCAGCTTGTTCGGCCTGCAAAAATGTCCAAAAAAATTAAGCAATGTCTTTGATTTTACCTTAGGGGAATATCACTCAAAAAGACTGCAATAATCAGAGTGGCATGCATGCATATTATTACAAGGGGTCCTTGTGGTCTACAAGGTTCCTTGTCACACTCTTCTATGGATATAGATATTGATTGGAGTATCCAATCAAAAATCAATTGACAAGGGTAGAAAGGCTCAACATCTTATAAAGGACTATGAAAGATTATAATTTTCTATTATGGAACGATATTTTACATTCTCACACGCCTTACACATATGGCATATTTAATCCAACACATGAATAACTAAAATTAGGTAAAGTGAATATGTGAGTAAACTTACTCTGGTACCATAAAAGAAATTGAAACATTCAACTCAAAATCAATTGATAATAAATGAAGAGACTCAACACCTAATAAATCGATATACAAGGCTATAATTTTTCAATGTGTGACAACATATACTCACAGCTTGTATAACTCTATACAAGGATCTTAACTTCTTCACCTAATATTTGTTAATTATGGATTGAATGCTTCAAAATTTCAATTTCTACATTGTATTAAAGCAAAGGCTATGCAAATAGTCACATGTGCTTACATGCTCCAATTTCTACATAAGACAATAATTATTTACCTGTCCAACAAGTTTCGTTTTCGTGTATGCGTCGCTGCTTACTCCACCAACATACTCCCTTCTCGGTGACTTTGGCAGGCTAAAGTGACTGAAGAGAGCAGCCGAATTTAAGAATTCTGTAAAATCATCTTCAACTTGATTGGCTCCAAATTTAGATTGCGACCCATTATTACTAGGCACATTTGCAAACAACAAATCCCATGCGTAAAATTCATGTTGTTGAGTTGAAGGAAAGACTAATTGCAGATTTTCTTCCGGTTCAGTACATTCCTGCATAATGAATCACAAATGATTAAGCCAACTATTAGTTTTAATTTAAGGAGGGAGTTTTCATTAAGGGATCTATGAAATAAGCTTATTTAAGGAATTTTTTGTGAGAATCCATTTTGTAGTTCGATAATCCAAAGTGTCTCAACTTTTATGTTTATACTCAAGGATCATCTTTACAAAAAATTAAACAAATCGAAAATTAGTAAAACATTTAATAGTGAAAAAATAAATAGACTAATTCTTCTTTGCTTTTAATTATTTCAATCCTAACCATGTAATACAAATTCAAGAGTTGCGGATATATAAATGCAACAATCTTACTCACGCCCAAGAAATCCATTTCACTATGGTTAAATAGCCTTCGATTTATCTAATTTTTCTTAAGAATATCTTTCAATGGAAGCTTAAAAAAATTTACGATTTCGATCATCAAACTACATTATATAGTAAATTCCACAAAAAATACCTTAAATAAGCTTATTTAAGAAATCTCTCGATACATACCCTATGTTTTCGTTTTCATGATATACATTAAGAAGTTGATCTCAGGAAGCCTTTAAATCAAGAGCATACATGCTCATCATTCTCACCTTTGGAATATCCATACCACGTGCTGGTTGACTTTCAAACTTAAATTTATAGTCGGTACTTGGTTCACCATCATCACAGGTTCCCACATTTGTACTCTCATCTGAATTTTTTCTAAAGGGACAGAGAACGAAATCTTTCTACATATAATTAATTTTTAATATCAATTAACCTCATGGAAAAACCATTGACAATGTTCAAATTATTATTACTAAATCTGTAAATTAGTATGTTACCATTGTTTGGGAATGACGCCCCCAATAGAGTCAATGGTCAACGTCTCTAGGCCACGTGGAGCCTTGCATCCAAGCTCAACCTCACTACCTCAGTCAACGGTCAGTCGAGATGACTGTTCCGAATCGGATCCCATTGCTTGGTCTGATCCGAACGGAATGCACCTACGATGTTCGGACGAGCAACGGGCAACACATACCAACGTTCGGATCGGAGCCTCAGTTCGAATCCGAACTAAATGTCTTCGAGTACTTTCGTCAAGCAGGGGTCTTTTGACCACCATCTCATCTTCCTTGTATTTGGATCGGAAGCTAGTGTCTTTTCCGAGCCGAGCATTTTCAAGAAGAACCAACAACCACTTGGGTTCACTGCAAATCAAGGCCCTGCTCGGAGCGGGTCGACCCTCTTTGACTCATCCCATTCCGAGCCAAGCACGCCCACAGGAGCAGTTATTACGCCTGACAGACCAAAGGTACCTTTATGCTCTGCATTTATGGCTTATTCACTTTCCCTTACTTTCCATTTAATGCTAGTGACTTCCAGCCATTTGGTAGTCACCTCCCTTGCATTGAGTAAAGAGTCTGTCAGCCACCTAACCTGCCATAAACCTAGTATTTAATACCTATAATGCACCATGATCACCCCTACAAACAAAGGAAAATATCGAACACATTTTTCCTATAAGTAAGAGCATGTTCACAAGGGAAGGGGGAGAGACAATTCTGAGAAAAAACTCGCCCAAGCTCTGAAGAAACCAACCCAGAGACTTTTATCTCTTTTCCTTCATCTTCCTCCCAAGTTCTTGCTATGCTCATCATTCATTTTTGCATCTTCTTCCTTGCATCTCCCTGACTTTACCATCGGAGTACCTTCGACTGGTACCACACCAGTGCCTTTTTCTGATCATCTTGTAGGAAGAAGTTCAAAACCAGCTAGTTGATGTGCTCGGATCGTCCACGTCTGTAGAAGTCCTCATTTATGTTGCGTGCAAAGGTCTGTCAGATTTTTGTATCAATAACCATCATTGTTAGAAAACCAAACAGAAAAAAGAAAGAAGGAAAAAGAATGGTCACCTGCTTAGTATTAATAAGGATCTCAGGAATATATTACTCATGTATGACCCAATTGGTCTTCTGAGCATTAGGAACACGACCCATGTAGAATGTTAATGTCCCCTTTTTGCCAGTTGTATCCTTGATCACATGTTCCTTGCCAGTGATTTTCCAGTAGCCTTTCTATGTGGCTCTATTTCTAAGATTGCTGTTGTTATACTTGTAGTTGGCTCGACTGAAGAATAATTGTTGATGCAAAAATCTGCTCAGACCTTTGCAAGCAACTTAAATGAGGATTTCTACTGATATGGGCAAGCTGATGAGCTGAGAGGTTGATCCGAGCATGTTAGTCCGCTGATTTTGGGCTTCTTCCTACAATCTGGTCAGAAAAGAGCACCTGTGTGGTACCAGCCGAAGGTACTCCAATGGCAAAGTCAGAGAAATGCAAGGAAGAAAGATGCAAGGGTAAATGAAAAACCCAGCAAGAACTTGGGATAGAGATGAAGGAAAAGAGGTAAGATTTTCTGTGTCTCTTTCCCTTGTGAACATGCTCTTATTTATTGGCAAAGGGTGTAAGATATTTCTTTTGGTTTGTAGGGGTAATCATGGCTGATTATAGGGTTCAGATGCTAAGTGTGAAATAAGCTAGATGGCTGGCAGATTTCTCATTTAATGTAAGAGAAGTGACTACCAAATGGCTGGAAGTCACTTGCATTAAATGGAAAGTAAGGCAAAGAGAATAGGCAATAAATGTAAAGCATAAATGTACCTTCGGTGTGTCAAGCGTAACAACTACTCCTGGGGGTTGTGCTCAGCTCAGAAGGGGATGAGTGGAAGAGGGTTGATTTGATCCGAGTAAGACTTTGAATTGTAGTCGACCCACGCGGGCGTTGGTTCTCCCTGACAATGCTCGGCTCGGAAGAGACAATGGCTTCCGATCCAAACACAAAATGGGTGAGATGGTGGTCAAAAGATCCCTGCTTGAAGGAAGATACTCGGAGACATTCCGATACAAGCAAAGGATCCGATTCGAACATTGGTGAATTGTTGGCTTTTGCTCATCCGAAGAAGGACCTTGGTGTACTCCGTTCGGATCGGATCACTCAACAGGATCCGATTCGGAACAGTCGTTTTAATGGACCGTTGACTGGGGTAGTGAGGTTGAACTCAAATGCGAGGCTCCACGTGGCCTCAAGACGTTGACCATTGACTTCGGAAGGGGTGTTATCCCCAAACAATAACCATTCTTCTCCATATGGTCCGACTTTATCAACAGCAACAACGCTAAGCACACATATTGAAATGCGAATTGAAAGTGATAGAGAAACTGTCAAAAAAAGAAGAAGGAAGATTGAAGAAGTGGGCTATTACTTATTACCGGGTAAGTTCCATGGCTCACACTTGCAAATATCGATATCAGGGATGACAAGGCCGGAATGCATAGCCTGCAACTTGAGCTTTAAATAGTGGCTTACCAGCTCCTCCTCGGTGGGACGAAACCCGTAGCCCACCGGTTCTGGAAAGTGAAGAAGCTCACCGCCGTAGACATTGGTTTGAAGGATAGATGTATTCTACCTATCCTTTTTCAGTGGTGAAAAATGGTTTGAAGGATAGATGTATCACCATTAATAACTCATTGATAGTTTGCTAGTTTTGAGTCACACCGATGACTACTCACAAAGTCACAAGAGCCTGTGAACTGTTCTGGTGGTGGTTTTAATAAACCTCATCTGTTGAGTTTTTTGAACCGCCGAAAAGTAAAAGAAAAATTATGGGTAAAACCATTAATGATGGTGATATTACACCATTAATTTTCAGTAGTTAATTTGACACGACACATGATGGTGAGTAGAGAGCAAAAATAAAAAATAAAGATGAATGGGTGAAATGAAGTGATCGAGCGGACTTGCTCATAAAATCAAGTCCAAAGTGTCAACCAAACCTTTTTATGAAGTGTTTTGAGCGGAGTAAAACTTACTAAAACTTACTTCGGATATGTACAGTTTGTCTCCGTCAAACACTACAACTTTAAATACAACTTCACTCTGCTGCGGCTGATGATGCAAATTGTTCTTAACTTGTTCAAAAGAGAAGGAGATCAGATTGGGGCCATCGAAAATGAAGTAAGTAGAGAATAACACATGCAACCCTTTGAAGGGTGCCATATTCACTATTTGACAACAAAAATTGAGGAACATGAAGAACTCCCAAGAGAAGTGCCCATTGGACTATTACATAGATTGAATGCTAATGGAACCCAATAGCCATTTGGCCCATTGGGGTACCTAAATAAAGACCCTCCATTCACTACTCCACATTTTATGGATTTTGCACAAGCCGAACATAATAGTGCTCTCTATGCACAATGTAATTTTTTTCATTATGATAGTGCAAACTGAGCGAACTACACCATTTGTTTCTTGTGGACTGTTGACGATCATTTTTTGGCTCAATATCTACTAATAGTAATAACTCATATTTCTGATAAAATAAAATAAAAAAAGAATCTGCTCATAAGTTCAGAACTCATATTGATTATAGGCTACCGAAAATGATGCATATGACATGCCATATATGCTAACCCTTGTTGTATCTAATCCTTCTCAATGGTCAATATGGTTTGAAGGATCGCTGTATGAGCATTAAAAATTGGTATACCAAGCAAAGCAAGATTAATGCTATACAAACCATATTTCTCTTTAATAAAAATAGTCACATTTTAATAAGTTGATTCCACTTCCACCAATTAGTAGTCTACAACATGGTCTAAATAATAGAAAGAGAAAAGTTGAATTATGGTACTTTATTTGGTTAGAAAATATGGAGGGATTTGGGGTGGGGTCGAAGACTACTTGGGGTGGAAGTTCATGACTAAGTACTGACTACTTGGGGTGGAAGTTCATGACTACTGACTACTTGGGGGACAAGTTCTAAAGCGCTATTGGATATCTCCATTCTCCAATCATAAACTCTGGAATTATTTGAGTTGAAAAAGATGGATTCCATATCGAAAAAACAATCATCATGTTATTAAATCAAAACCCATTATTAGTGGCTAGTGCCAATGTTTGATTCTCTCTTGTAATTTTTTTTCCTTTCTCTTTCGATTGGCCGGGGCATTACATCAAAGAAATATGTGTATTTTTTTTTTCAAACCCAACCAAGGATCTAAGCCAAAAAGATGTATCATTTGGCAACCATTTTGATCACTTTACTGTTCTTAGCACTAGGATGTAGCAAACATGTACTTGTATAGGAATTTAGTGCAAACATGTAATGGAGTGAGTGCACAAGGCTGAAGCCAAAGCATGCAAGAATAGTGCTACGTGCATACATTGATATGCTTAAATTTATACCAATTATTCATTGATGTGCTTAAATTTATACCCAACTAGAAGAGTATGGCTTTGAGAGAATTAAGCCTGTAAATCTCTTTAATGTTAAATATGAGTGAACTAGCTTAGAGGTGTGTTGATGCCAAAAATCTCTAGTAATGATAATTGGTCAACAAAAATTGTTCACGATCACCTTGAGAAGCCAAATTCCATCTTCAGTCGTCGTCCACAAATGCAAGGGGGGGTGTACCTGCAAAAAACACTCCGATGCCAAAATGAGTGAAGATTCAGTATGTTTCTTCCTCTTTTCCACAGTCTCTGTCCTCACTTGCGTGGAGGTGTCTTACCTTTTTTATAGCGAAGTGGGTTTTTCCGTTGTCTTCTACTTTCACCCCTTTATTTCTCTCATTAAACCTTCTTGATGAGCCTGGTTGTGGGGGTCTTTTTTCGTGGGTGGTATTATGGTGGTAAATGGGCTATTATTCTCATTAAAGAGGGGGGTTATCCTTTGTTCCGGGCTTAAGTTTATACTTTGCCTTTCGGGCTTTACTTCCGTTATTTGGGGCTTTCATACCGTTATTTCGGACTGCGCCTTATTGCTTTTCGGGTTTAGGCCAGAAATTTTTAACATCCACAAGGTGTTTGTATATAAGTGTTCGTTTCAACTGATCGAGATGAAAATGTGGACTTGAAGATAGACAAATAGTCGAACCACTTAAAAATTCAGAAAAATACCCATGCGCGAACATGGGTTTCATTATTCTATTTTTTTATGTGGGATTCAAAGAAAGAAAAGGACTTTATTTGGCTAGAGAAAATGGAGGCAAGACTACTTGGGGCGGAAGTTCTTGACTACTTAGTATTTACTACTTGGGAGGCAAGTTCTCAAACCCCATTGGATATCTCTTTTCCCCAATCAGAAACTCTGGAATTATTTTGGGAGGAAAGATGGATTCCCCACCCACAAAACAATTATCAAGTTACTAAATCCAATTCCCTTATAAGTGGCCAATGCCATTGTATGATTCTCTCTTGTACTTTGTTTTTTCCTTCCTCTTGCGATTAGCCGTTACATAATGAAATATGTAGACTGTTATATATACATACACAACCCGGTACTCTGCAAGACATCCACACTTCCTCTTTTTTCGGGACTTAGGTGCCGAGGCTCAAAAAAACCTAATATGCAGTCTTTACAAGCCTTATTCTATACCTTAGTAGGATATGAGGTAAATCGTCGGAAAATACACTAAAACATAGGGCTTCGAAGTTATAGTGCTCTACTCTTATAAAAAATCTGGCCAAGTAATTGGTTTCAAAACCAAGTGTTCGGTGGCTTTCCGCAACAAAAAGAAAAAAAGAAAAAAAAAGATGGACGTTAGTGTAAGAGAAAAATTATATATATATATATATATTTTGTTCAACCTTTTAAACCAAGGATCTAATCCGACCATATGTATCATTCTCATATTGCATCTTGGCAACCATTTTGCTAACTATACTGTTACATGTACTTGTATAGGAACTGAATGCAAACATCTAATGGAGTAATTGCTCAAGGGTGAAGACTTAATTAAGCATGCAAGAAGGGAGCGAAAAGCACCTCTAACAGGTGCGGTAATCACTAGCTTTCCACTCATTCAAAAAGAACAAGGTATGATGCAACTTGTATATATATTTATCATCTTCAAAAGTAATTTAATTGCATTTGATGACCGCTCAGAAGACAAGTACTCAAATATCTCAAGTAACAATCACAATGTGAAGATGTCTTCGATACTTGGGATAATATTCAATCATTGTTGCATTTGAGGTAAGCATTTATGTTCTTAAATTTATACCACCTAAAAGAGTATGGCTTTGAGAGAAGCCTGTAATGTAAATCTCTTTGATGTTAAATATGAGTGAATTTAAAGTGTTTTGTGAGTATTTATTATCTTTAGAAGCATCCAAAAGACTAGAACTGTAAAAGCAAAGTAGAAACGTGGACTTGAATAGTCGAATCTATCAAAAAATTCAGAAAAATACCCATGTGATGTGGAATTCAAAGAAAGAAAAAGACTTCTATAACTTCAACGAAGGAAAAGCACCTTCAGTGAAAGTAAGCTTAGAAAAGGACCTATAACAGTCTGAAACTTTACCATCAAACAAATTACATATTCCTTTTTTTTTTGTTTCAAACAAAGCAAAACTTGCAAGAGGGGTAGACTAAAAGCGACAAAAATTAAAGAAAGACGCGTGTTATACAGAGTGGTTGGAGTCCACTTATATGAAGTCAAACTTGTTTGGGAAGTTCAAGAGCTGAGTCAGTGAGCAGTGTGATTACAAATACAACCTCAGTATAGGTGCTGTTGAAGCAATTTGGTTCTTACATGTTGTAGAGTAGAGAGCATATGGACAGCAACAACACATCAACCGAAGCAGCAGGACCGGTGTCAGTGCCGGTGGGTTTCAGATTCCACCCCACGGAGGAGGAGCTGGTGAACCACTACCTGAGGAACAAGCTGCAGGGCATAGATTCCCACATCCCTGAAATCGATGTCTGCAAGTACGAGCCTAGTGATCTACCTGGTAATGTATTCCTGTCTTTGATCACTAGTACCATTTGAATATTTGCTCCAGTCAACTGTTGGTTGTGGTTGGGTTCAAGTTTCAACAACTTGTTTTGTGTTGCATATTGCATTTGCAGCGCTCTTGGGGTCAGAAACTGAGACAGAGACTCGTGCATTGGAGTGGTTCTTCATCAGCCCAAGGGACTACAAGTACACCAACAGCATTCGCTCCAATAGGACCACCCAAAAAGGCTTCTGGAAAATCACAGGCAAGGAACGTGCAATCAAGACTCGGCGTTCCAAAGCTGTCATTGGGAAGAAGAGGACCTTGACCTTCTACGAAGGTCGTGCCTCTCGTTCTCCCAAGCCTAAGAAGACCAACTGGGTTATCCATGAGTACTATCTTATTGATACAGAAACTAAGCAGGCCAAGGTCATTCTTTTTCATTCATATGTGTTATTCAGACTTTATTTTCACTGCAATTTGTTATGGATTTCTTGTTTTCTCTTTTCATTGATACACGTTCTTCAAGCTTTTTGTTTTTGTGTTTTTTAATATGGTATTACTTGATCATTTACAAAATTTCATATTTACAATTTTCATTCATTCTATTTTATGGGTAATGGGTTTCCTTGTTTAACAAAGTTGTTCTTTTGTGTTGTGTTTGGACCATAATGTTTTGTGTATTGGATTAAAATTTGGTGCATAACATAGTGGTGGAGTTTAAATACACAATTAATGCACACACAGGTTGAAAAACATGCAGGTTGTTTTTGCCATACATGAATTGATGTGTTCGATGAGTGTACTCTGCTAAGAATTGCAATTTCAGGTAGTTATATAATAGATATTCCTAATTCTACACCATGATCTCACCCTCTATTGTTCACCAACTAATGCAGATGGACTATGTTATCTGCCGCTTGAAGAATAATTCAGATAAGAAGGAAACTTCAATCTGCCCTGAAGGTGAACCCGGCAGCCCCATTGTGTCTAATTGCGAAAGTCAAACTGCCGGGGATATGACCCCAGAGGTGAGAATAAGCATAATTTTGTTTTTGAACATTTTTCTTAATGTGTAGCACAAGAAGGATATCCAAATTTTTAGCGCTTGCTTGCTTATAATTCTTAATCTTGTTATATAATCAGCCACAAGAAAATGGGGAATCACCCTTTCATCCGCTGCAGCCACAGGAGTACAGTTCCTCCACACTGCAGTCACCAATAGAGCTGGGAGATGTTCTGCAAGCCAATGGCAATAGTGATGGTTGCAATGAGTTGCAATCACCATTTGGAGATAATGGTTCCTCTCTTACTGATAGGAATGATATTTCAACCTGTGATGAATGTGAAGCTCCTAGTAGCTACGCCGTGTTTGATTTTGAAGGAAATAATATGATGATGGAGGTTAGATTACACATGTTTCTTTTGAACATTTCTGATATGAACTTAATATGGAGACGATAATTATATCAAAACTTAACACTTTCTTGTTTGTGATTGTTAATTGTGCAGCCATTTGCTCAACCAGAAAACAATTTGGATTTTCTCTTACATCCAACTCAGCCACATGAGTCACAGATATACTGTTCCTCCACATTGCAGTCACCAATATACGCAAATCCGAAAAATATTTCACTTGCAAATGTTTGTCAAGATGAATGCAGTAATTGGGGATTTTCGTTTGTTAATAGTGATTCTTATCTTACAAATAAGAATCATTATTCAGACAATGATAAAAATGAATCGGCATTTATTTTCAAAAATCAAGCCACAAATTATAGCACATCAGAGGTGAGAATGAGCATTTCATTAGACATTTCTTGTATGAACTTATTAACATAGAACACAAGTATATCTAAACTTTAACGATTTCTTGTTTATGATTCTTAATTCAGGTATTTCCTCAATCAGAAGAAAATCTAGAATTATTATTTCAATCGCTTCAACCACAGGATTACATGCTGCAGATGGACACTGAACTTGGAAGATTTTTTGCATGACAATAATTATATTGAATGCAATGAGTTGCAATCTCCAATTTGGAGGTACCAACTCTTTTTCCACATAGTTCTTAAATACAAATATTGTATTATGGCTCCTATGACGATGCAACATACACTCCTTATAAGCAGTTTTTTGGAGATGATGCTTCCTTTCATCATAACTACCGATATTCATTCCTCAAATCCATTTTTGTTCAATTAGTATATCCTATAAATAAAAGACCATACACAAACCTCATATTCTACCGATATCCATTCATGTCTTCACTCATGGGAGGTGCTCCAAGAAGAGAAGAATCTGACTGCAGAGCAGTATCATCAGACAAGGTGAGAGAACCAAGCTGAAAACATGAAGAGAAGCCTTTCTGGATTTCTAACAGTAATTAAAGGATCTATTTTGAAGCTCTTTTGCTATTTTCACTCAACTCAATTTGATTTCTGTTTTAAGGTCAAGGAAGCTGCAGAGCATTGTATTGCTTTTGGCAGCAATTGGAAGGGTTCTCTCATTTTGCTGGAAGCATCTCCTTTAAGCCGTAAAATAAGTCCCCCATGGCTATAATAGTTATACCGGGTTCTAGTTCTAGCCTAATAGGCAATGCTCTTGTTCTGCAGTCATTATTCTGGAGGTGGCATTATGCAGGAGCTGCTGCTACAGGCTACTGTAGTCTCAATGTATAATATTATATATTAATATGACTTAACACATGTATGACTTAGCATAGTTTCAATCATTGTATGAATGCCTGTTTATATTCGAAGGTCTTAAACATATCTATCACCTTCAACCTGCAACACCCCACCCCTACAACCAAAAATTATATCATTGTAATATTTTTTTTTTTTCTTCAATTGTATCCTTGTGAATATTTTTTATTTCGGACCTTTTATATTGAATGGAATTTGTGTATTATTTTCTCTTTGTTTTTGTTCCAACAATGTCAAAGTTTACATGCCATTGCTTAGTTTTAAGATAAAAAAAAATGGATGGAAAATGCTGTGCAATCTGTCCTGCACATATCTGTGCAATGTCAATGTTCAAAGCCATTGCTTATGGATCAATGGAAGGGGAAAAATCACTTGAATACTGATTTTGGGCATTTGGATATGTCATGGCTACTAAAAGAAAATTGGAAACTGAATAAATATTACAGTTCAAAGAACATAAGAATAAGATTGCACAATTCTATTTCACACTAACAAACATCTTACATGCTTACAACTCGCATTGCTACTGCCTTTGCAGGAAATTATAAAAAATTTTGAATTTGAGTTAAAATATGATGCCTTTCAATACACAGATCTTTTGACTTGCCATCTCAACTCCAGCACCCTAATCTTTTTGTGGCTAGAAACTTTACCACATGAGTAGTGAAGCAGACTGCTACGCGTTTGCTCATAACTCATTCAGTTATTACACTGCAGACAAAAGAAACGGTATGCAACTCTAGTCAGCCAACCATAGTGACAGAGATATGATACAATGATAATGGAATGCGCCTATATTAAGCATCCAACAGCACTTGCTCATTGTAAAAGAAGCCACACACCAAATGAACTGAAGTTATTGTTGTGTTGTGTTGTTTTCTCCCTTATAATACTTACTTTTACTACAGCCAATTTAATAATATATTGGCAAGTCCGGATAGAGTATTGACTCTTTATAATCACTAAAAAATTAATGACGAATATTTTTAGATATGCAGATTGAAATTTATATCTTTAAGCTCATTTTTGTAACTTTCATCTTTTTTTTTTTGTTTTTGGTCAAATGTAAGTTTTAGTGTTGGAAAATTTAAGGCTTTGATGCATAACACTGAGCTAGAATCTAGAATCGTCCTAAATAAATACTCTGGAGTCTCGATCAATGTGAATACAAAAATACTAAAATCTCCACTTACAAGGTTACAAAGTTACAAGAGGTATGGATTCCTAAAAGGAGAAAATAGTAAAACTCAGAGTGAGGGACCGAGTGACATGACCCAAGCCAATCAGTGTGTTGGTTCAAGTAAACTGGTTGGGAAGTTCACGACCACTTTTATCTTTTTTTTTTTTTTTTGGTCAAATGTAAGTTTTAGTGTTGGAAAATTTTAGGCTTTGATGCATAACACTGAGCTAGAATCTAGAATCGTCCTAAATACTCTGGAGTCTCCATCAATGTGAATACAAAAATACTAAAATCTCCACGTACAAGGTTACAAAGTTACAAGGGGTATAGATTCCTAAAAGGAGAAAATAGTAAAACTCAGAGTGAGGGGCCGAGTGACATGACCCAAGCCAATCAGTGTATTGGTTCAAGTAAACTGGTTGGGAAGTTCACGACCAGCGATCAAAGTAGTACAGGGAATGAGTGACTTTTATTCAAAATTTTTTTTTTTACTATTTATTACTTAAAATTATAAATATATACTAATATGACATTTATAGCTAATTTTTTTGTTAAATTATTAATTTTTTTTTTAAATTTTTAAATTTACTCTTAAATATAATTAAGAAGAATAAAAAATTTTAAGTATAAAATTGAAAAAAAATAAATAATTTAATAGAAAAATTAAGTATATGTAATATATATTAATAATTTCAAGTGGTAAATATTTAAAAACAAATGTTTGAATAGTATGGGATCACGTCCCAATAGTTCAGGTGTATTTACCTAAAAAAGCCTTTTGCAAAAGAAAAAAGAGAGTGAATGGCTTTGCTTATAGACTTATAGTTACAACTCCACTCAGCGGATCACACGCTAAAAATTGAACTGAGAATCCTCCACTCCGAGTCACGAAGAAGAAGAAGAAGAAGAGATGAGCATCAGCAGCACCAACAGAGCAGCAGCAGAGGAGCTGGTGGAATTCTTCCGGTTTAAGCCCACGGATGAGGAAGTGCTGACCAAGTTTTTGAAGAAGAAGATGCAGGGCAAAGCTTCCCACTTTCCTGAAATCCCTTGCTGCAAGCACGAACCTTGGGATTTGCGTGGTATTTACTCCCTCTTTACTTTTAATTTCTCATTTGATCTCATTTTTTTTACCATAAATTGCAAACACTTTGGTTCCTACAAATTTCCATTTGATCATCCAAAAATAAAAAGAGAAAAAATCAATGTGAAAATATGAGGGAGGAAATTCCAGGATGGGGGCAGGTATGAGGAGAATTTCATTCCTAATTGCAAACACTTTGGTTCCTACAAATTTCCATTTAATCATCCGAAAATAAAAAGAGAAAAAATCAATGTGAAAATATGAGGGAGGAAATTCGAGGATGGGGGCAGGTATGAGGAGAATTTCATTCCTGACTCGGGTTTGGGGATGGGGAATGGGGTCCCCTGTTTCATATTATAAATTATATTTAATATTTTTTTAAGTATTTATATATTTATACATTATAAATTATAGGTTTTATAATATATAAATAGTAAAAAAAATAAAATACAGTGTCAACATGCATGACCATCACTGCTATACATATGTATTATATATATTTTACTTTTATGCATATATTATTTTATATACATGTATTATTTATTTCTTTTTGGCTAGTTGTATTGTTTAATGTATACTATATATTTTTACATAGTATATATATAATAGTTTGGATATGTTAATTTTACTTCATTAATTATCATATTTTAATATAAATTATTAGTTTTAATTTGAGAAAAATTATTTGCTATAAATCGTCTTAATATTTCAAACAATATAAAACGTAGGGACTAAATATGTTTTTGGTGTACATGTAGGGACCAAAATTTATTTATTTATTTATATTTTATTATACGTGTTTCGAATTTTATGTTTTTATGTTGTTAGATTGTCAAAATATTTTGTTTTAACGAGTTGTTTGAATTTCTCTAATTGAATTGACAGGTTGAGAACATAATATGATGTGGTGCTAGAATTATTTCTCATATTATGAAAACATATAATCATGTTATGTTGTTGAGTACTTAAAAGACTAGAGAGTGGTTGGTTTGAATATCTTGTTGTTGCATTACATTGTGGCAGCGCTGTTGGCCCCAACTAAGGGAATGGAGTGGTTCTTCAGCCCACGCAATTACAAGTACGCCAAAAGCAAACACTCCAACAGGGCCACAGTGCAAGGTTTCTGGAAGATCACAAGCAAGCCCCATGAAATCAAGGATGAAAAGTCCCAAGCTGTCATTGGGTATAAGAGGTTTTTGACCTTCTACAAAGGTCGTGTGCGGAATGCTTCCAAGACCGACTACATCATGCATGAGTATGATCTTGCTGAAACTGAACTGGCTTCTATGTCTAGGCCGAATGGGGACTTTTTTCTCTGCCGCTTGAAGATTAAGCCTGATAAGTCTCATAAGAAGAAGGGTAGTTCAATCTCTGAGGAAGCTGACCCTGATACCTACATTGCCTCTAATTTTGAAAACCTACCTGCAGCAGATGATTTGATTGTAGAGCAAGAAAAAGAGCTGGAAGATCCTCTGCTTCCCAGTGACAATGTTGGTGAATGCAAAGAGCCCCATAAAGATTCTTGTCTTATAGATGAGAATGATCTTTCAACCTGGGATTATGAGATTGAAAACCAAGCAGCAGCAGATGATATGATTTCAGAGCAAGAAGAAAGTCTGGCATTCAAAGAGCTGCTAGATAGTCTGTTTCCCAATGGCGATGTTGGTCAATGCAAAGAGTCCCAGAAGGATTCTCGTCTTATAGATGATATTTCAACATGGGATGAACGTGCCTTTTCTGATTTTCAGATGCAGGTGAGAACAAAAACATGCTTTTTTAACATTTCGGATATGAACTTATTAATATTGAGAACAAGAAGTATATCAAAACCTAAAACTTGCTTGTTTGTGATTCTTAATCCAGCAAGCATTTGCTCAGCCACAAGAGCAACAGGATTACTGCTCCTCCACACTGCAGTACTCACCAAAAGAAGCACACCTGGCAAAAGTTCCACATGCCGATGTCAATAATGGTGAATTCAGTTGGGGGCAATCTTCAATGGGGCATAACGATTCTTGTCTTACAAATAAGAATATTGTTTCAACCAATGATAACCATGAACCAGTTAGCAACATCGCATCTAATTTTGGAAGTGCTACAATTGATGGTATTCAAGAGGTGAGAATGAGCGTGCTTTTGAACATTTTCTTATATGCAGTTCTAAATATGGAGCACAGGATGTATTTCCAAACTTAACACTTTCTTGTTTGTGATTCTTTAAAAAATGCAGGTTTTTACTCAACCAGGAGGAAATATGGAACCACTTGATTATCCACTTTTATGGGATTACCCACTGCTGTCACCAATGAACACAAAGTCGAGAGATTTTGTGCATGGCAATAACTACATTGCCGGCAATGAGCTGCAATCTCAATTTGGAGATTATGGCTTTCTCACAATTGACGACCAGGATAACCTCTCCTATCTACAAACAACTTCTCCTTCTATTGACTCCAACCTAACACAATCTTCTTTCAATAACTCCATTCAAGGTAATTCTGCATTAGCTACTGGAGAAAAGAAAAACTCCAGTGTTGCTAATGAACCGTAATACTTCTATTTATAGGAGAATATCAATAGAGGCCTTGTAAGAATGTGGCTCCAACTCACATTATTACCCTCACCAATGATATTCTCCTACAAATATTTCAAAGATCTTCCAAATAACATGAAATTTTAGCTGTATTGATGGTTTGCTAGGGTCAAACACTGACATTCATCTACATTTCTGGAACTGGAAGCTTTGAAAACTTCTTCTTCATGGTTTTGGACTATGTGTCCCGGACAAGTCTTTTCTTCCTTCTTTTTTCTGGGCGATTGCTGTATGTAACAGCGTCCCCATGTTTTGGAAACTTCAAGCTTGTTAGTTGGACTTGTTGGTTCAAAGAAACACCAGTAAATGCGAATGGTTAAAATACCATCCTGAACACTACCCTTCTCCAAACGCATTGAGTGTAGACATAATAAAGATGTCTTTTCTCAGAAGCAGTTATTTGGAGATGGTGATTCCTCTGTCAACAGAACTACCAATATTCATTCCTCATATCCAATTGTCTCTAAATAGTGTATTCCTCCGAAATAGTGTAATACACTAAACCCAAAAACACCCACACAAGCCAATATCCATTCACATCTTCACACATGGGAGCTGCTCCAAGAAGGGAAGAATCTGACTGCAGAGCAGTACCACAAGACAAGGTGAGTGAATCAAACTGAAAACATGAAGGTTTTCTGGCTTTCTCATGGTGAATAAAAGCTTTTATTTGAAGCTTTTGGTGAGGTTTACTAAACTCAAATTGATTTCTTTTGCAGGTCAGAGGAACTGCAGAGCACTGTATTGCTGTTAGTCTGCAACAAAAAACCAAGTCCTGGAAGCATATGGTTTGATGCAGGCATGGAATGAGCAGCTGGCAGCAATTGGAAGGGTTCTTTCATTTTCCTTGAAGCGTCTCCTTCGTGCCATAAATCAAGTATTCGGTAAAATATTTTGACCGATTTCTTGTTCTAGCCTAAAAAGGCTTAGCCTAAAAGGCTTTTGTTCCACAGCCACTATTCTGGAAGTGGCATTATACAGAAGCTGCTGCAACGTGACTGCTGGATTCTCAATATCTCTTACATGACCAGACACTAGTCTGATGACGTGGTTATTAATATAGAAGTTTTGGGCTCAATCCGTCATGGAGTAGTAGTAACAATCAGTTTTAATTATGTATGATTGAAGGTCTTAAACATAGACCATGATCATGGAATAGTAGTAACAATCAGTTTTAATGATGTATGATTGATGGTCTTAAACATAGACCATGATTATGATTGAAGGTCAAACGTAGAATATCTATCAGCTTCAAGATGAAGCATCCCCAGCCACCCCTTGCAACCAAAATTTGTATCCTTGTTAATAATGTTTATTTTTTAACCTTTTAAAGTTGAATGGAATTTGTGTATTGTAGTCTCTCTTTGTAGATATGGGGTTTTATCTTAAAAAACCTTAGTTCTATTAGTAGTGTGTTCCTAAGTTATATATATGTTGTGCTACTTTTTTAACGTGGGATCCCTATTCACATCCATGACTTCTCATCTAGCCACCCAACTTCAACATTTTCTTACTTACCAAATTTTCCCAATAATAAAATTTGAAACCATATACACACTCGCATCGCATCAAATCAAGGCAAATATTTAATTTACATCATATAAATGGTGAGAAAAGAAAGTAATTAAAACTTAAATTTTTTACATTGAGTTTTTTCAATATTATTATTTTTAGTATATATAAGAGAGGGATAATTTGAATCCAAATGTATAAAGAGAGAGTTTTTATCTTCGGTCCATTGGTTTAACTCTAATTTACTTTTTCAATATTAATTATACATAAACCATCCCCACTTCCTTTATAATATAACAGTACTTGTATTTATGATAAACTAAAATCCTATAACTTTCATTTTCTTTTTTGGTCAAATACAAGGTTTACTTTTACAGTACTTACATTTCTTTTTTATAGAAAATAGACAAGTTTGAAAACATTAGCCAACATACGTCAAATCAAATTCACGATGAATACTAAATTACGTGTGTTCCAACAAAAAAAATATTAAATTACGTAAAAGTTAAAAACATAGATTAATTAATAGACTGAATTTTCTTTCCAAGCAAATTAGTTTATTGTAATTTGCAAGATCATTCTGGAACAAGTGTACAATGTGGTCTATGATAAGGCTTTGATGCATAAGCACAGGCTAGAATCTAGAATCTTCCTGAAGACTCTCGATTATTATGACTTGTGAGTCCAAAAATATTGTATCCTATAGATTCCTCGAAAGGGCTTACTCAAGCGCGTGATAGGGGAGAATGTGAGAGTGTGGGACCCAGTTCCATGACGCAAGCCATGTATTGGTTAAGGTGAGGTAAACTTGGTTGGGAAGTTCATGACTAGCGATCAAAGTAAAATGAAGAGAGTGAGCTAGTTTAACTATAAATACAACTCCACTGTGGTTTCGCAGATCACACGCAAAACATTGAACTGAGAATCCAGTCCGAGTTATTAAGAGGAAGAGATGAGCAGCAGGACCACCGCCAACACAGCAGTAGCAGATTCGTTGCCAGTGGGAACACGGTTTAATCCCACGGATGAGCAGCTGCTGAGCCACTATTTGACGAAGAAGATGCAGGGCAAAGATTCTTGCTTCCCTGAAATCGATTGCTGCAAGCACGAGCCTTGGGATTTGCTTTGTAATTACTTCATCTTACTTTTAATTTCTCATTTGATCACATTTTTACTGTTTTTATGTTGCTATATTATACTGTCAAATATTGTGTTTTACATAGAATTTGTCGAATTGAATTGACAGGTTGAAACATAAAATGATGTGGTGGTAACGTTATTTCTGAAATTATGAATGCATAATCTTGTTATGTAGTTGAGAACTTAAAAAGAATGGCAAGTGGTTGGTTTGAATGTCTTGTTGTTGCATTGCATTGTGGCAGCGCTGTTGCTCCCAACTCAGGATATGGAGCGGTTCTTCTTCAGCCCACGCGTTTACAAGTACGCCAGCAGCAAACGATCCGAGAGGGCCACAGTGCAAGGCTACTGGAAGTCAACGGGCAAGCCCCGTAAAATCAAGGCTAGACTCTCCAATGCTGACATCGGAATTAAGAGGATTTTGACATTCTATGAAGGTCGTGCGCCTCATTCTTCCAAGACCAACTACATCATCCACGAGTATGAACTGGAGAATGGGGGGGACCTTGTTCTCTGCCGCTTGAAGATTAAGCCTCATAAGTACATTGCCTCTAATTTTGAAAACCAACCTGCAGCACATGATATGGTTACTGAGCAAGAAGAAAATCTGGCATTCAAAGACTTGCATGATATTCTGTTTCCCAATAGCAATGATGGTGAATGCACCTTTTCTGATTTTGAGATGCAGGTGAGAACAAACATGCTTTTTGAACATTTCTGATATCAACTTATTAATATTGAGAACTTGATAAAACCCTGAAACTTGCTTGTTTGTGATTCTTAATCCAGCAAGCATTTGCTCAGCTGGAGTCACTCTTACATCCCACTCAGCCAGAGGAGCAACAGGATTACTACTCCTCCTCACTGCACTCACCAAAAGAAGCACACCTGGAAAAAGTTCCACTTGCCGATGTCAATAATGGTGAATGCTGTTGGGGAAAACCTCCATTGGGGGATAACGATTCTTGTCTTACAAATAAGAAAATTGTTTCAACCAATGATAACCATGAAACAGTTAGCAACACCGCGTCTAATTTTGGAAGTGCTACAAATGATGGTATTCCAGAGGTGAGAATGAGCGTGCTTTTGAAAATTTTCTCATATGCAGTTCTAAATATGGAGCACAGGATGTATATCCAAACTTAACACTCGCTTGTTTTTTATTCTTTAATCCAGGTTTTCACTCAACCAGGAGAAAATTTGGAACCAGTCGATTATTCACTTTTAGAGGATTTCCCACTGCTTTCACCAATGCACACAGAACCGAGAGATTTTGTGCATGGCAACAACTACATTGCCGGCAATGAGTTGCAATCTCAATTTGAAGATTATGACTTTTCTTTCACAATTGATGACAAGGATTACCTCTCCTATCTTCAAACAACAACATCTCCTTCTATTGACTCCTGCCTACCAAAGTCATTAGGAACCCAATCTCCTTTCAATCACTCCTTTCAAGGTAATTCTGCTTTGGCTACTGGAGAAAAGAAAGACTCCAGTGTAGCTGATGAACCGCAATACTTCTATTTGTAGGAGAATATCAATAGAGGCCTTGTAAGAATGTGGCTCCAATTCACATTATTACACTCACCAATGATATTCTCTTACAAATAATTCAAAGATCTTCCAAATAACATGAAATTTTAGCTGTGTTGATGGTTTGCTAAGGTCAAACACTGACACTCATCTACATTTATGGAACTGGAAGCTTTGAAAACTTCTTCTTCGTGGTTTTCGACTATGTGTCCAGGACAAGTCTGTTCTTCCTTCTTTTGTTTTTTTTTTTTTTTTACACTCATCTACATTTCTGGAACTGGATTGCTAAGGTCAAACACTGACACTCATCTACATTTCTGGAACTGGAAGCTTTGAAAACTTCTTCTTCATGGTTTTCGACTATGTGTCCAGGACAAGTCTGTTCTTCCTTCTTCTTTTGTTTTTTTTTTTTTTTTTTTACACTCATCTACATTTCTGGAACTGGAAGCTTTGTAAACTTCTTCTTCATGGTTTTGGACTATGTGTCCAGGACAAGTCTGTTCTTCCTTCTTCTCTTTTTATTTTTACACTCATCTGCATTTCTGGAACTGGAAGCTTTGTAAACTTCTTCTTCGTGGTTTTGACTATGTGTCCAGGACAAGTCTATTCTTCCTTCCATTTTTTTTTTACCACATTCCTAGAACTGGAAGCTTTGAAAACTTCTTGTCAATGATTTTGGACTCTGTGTCCAGGACAAGTCTGTTCTTCCTTTTTTTTCTGGGCGATTTCTGTGTGTAACAGCATCCCCATGTTTTGGAAACTTCAAGCGTGTTAGTTGAACTTGTTGCTTCGCAGAAACACCAGCAAATGCAAATAGTTCGAAAACCATCCGGAACACTACCCTTCTCCAAATGCAATGAGTCCAGACATAATAAAGATGTCTTTTCTCATAAGCAGTTCTTTCTGTCAACAGAACTACCTATATTCATTCCTCATATCCAATTGTCTCTAAATAGTGTAATCCTCCAAATATTGTAATCCACATAAAACCAATATCCATTCACATCTTCACACATGGGAGCTGCTCCAAGAAGGGAAGAATCCGACTGCAGAGCAGAATCACAAGACGAGGTGAGAGAACCAAACTGATAACATGAAGGTTTCCTGGCTTTCTCATGGTGAAGAGAAGCTTTTATATTGAAGCTTTTGGTGAGGTTTAATAAACTCAAATTTATTTATTTTTGCAGGTCAGGGAAGCTGCGGAGCATTGTATTGCTGTTAGTCTGCAACAAATTACCAAGTCATGGAAGCATATGGTTTGATGCAGGCATGGAATGAGCAGCTGGCAGCAATTAGAAGGGTTCTTTCATTTTCCTTGAAGCGTCTCCTTTTAGCCATAAATCAAGTAATCTGTACAATATTTCGACCAAGTTCTAGTTCTAGCCTTATAGTCAAGGCTTTTGTTCCACAGCCACTGGAAGTGGCATTATACAGAGCTGCTGCAACATGACTGCTGGAGTCTCAATATATCTTAATAACCAGACACTATTATGAAGTCGTGGTGGTTATTAATATAGAAGTTTTGGGCTCCATCCGTAATGAAATAGTAGTAACAATCAGGTTTAATGATGTATGATTGAGTCTTAAACATAGACTATGATTATGATTGATGGTCTTAAACATAGAGTCATAGACCATGATTATGATTGAAGGTCTTAAACATAGACTATCTATCAGCTTCAAGCTGAAGCATTCCCAGCCACCCTTTGCAACCAAAATTGTATCCTTGTTAATATTGTTTATTTTTGAACCTTTTAAAGTTGAATGGAATTCGTGTATTATAGTCTCTCTTTGTATTTGAATCCATAATGTCAATGTTTACATTCCATTTTTCTGTTTTAGAAATAAATTATGCAATCTGTCAGCAGCTAGTATTTATCTGTTTCCTCTTTCATTCTGTTTAGGGAGCAATAGAAGAGGAAAAATCACTAGAATACTGAAGTTATTGTTGGGTTGTGTTGTTTTCTACCTTATAATACTTACTTTTAATAATATATTGAACTTAATGTTGTGTTGTGATATACATATACTGACTTCAGCAAATTTTAATAAAATACTGGTAATTTTGGATAGATTATTGACCTTTTATGATCACTAACAAATTAATGACAAATATTTTTAGCATATGCAAATTGAAATTAGTATGTTTAACCTCATTTGTCTTCATTTTTTCTTTACTAAAATTTGATTCCTTTCCACGAATTAGTGAGGTAGGCTACAACATATATAGTCTAAATAATAGAAAGAGAGCAGGTTAATTATGGTACTTTATTTGGTTTGAAAATATGGATGGATTTGAGGTGGGGTCGAAGACTACTTAGGGTGCAAGTTCATGACTAAAAGTAATCACATTCGTATAATTGAATTCACGAATTAGTGAATAGTGATGTAGTCTACGACAAGGTATAAATAAGAATTTTTTTTAATAAATTACTCTCAATTCCAGTTTTTGAAAGATTTTAAAGTGTAAATCCACCTAAAAACAAAATTAAGTCAAATGACATTCTATTGATGAGGGATCTGCATCTGCAGTTTTTTTGAGCATTTAGAATTGCATATACACTTTTTAAGGGGTTTTAAACTTGTATGTGCAATTTTGAAGATGCATGTGCATGTATGCAAACATATGCATATAAAGGGTGCATCTGCATGTGTCAAGCCAATACCGATAGCTCGATAAAGCTTTGTCTTGAAATTTAAGTATTGGTCCGGATCGACTGTAACTTAAGTGGTTTTTTTTTTTTTTTTTTCCATTTCGTACTTTTAAGTAAAGTCCCCAAAATATTTCTATATGGAAACATAGTGGAAAGAAAATACTGGTACTTTATTTGGCTAGAGAATATGTAAGCATTATAGGAGGGGTCCAAGACTACTTGGGGAGGAAGTTCTTGACTACTTTGGGGGCAAGTTCTGAAACCCCATTGGGTATCTCTGTTCTCCAATCAGAAACTATGAAATTATTTTGAGAGGGAAGAGATGGATTCCCCATCCACAATACAACTATCAAGTTATTCAAGTATATTTTGTACTGCAAATTGAGACTTCAAGTTTAATTTTTACTTTTTTAGTAACTTGACTTCAGTTTTTAATAAATACGTTCTTCCGTTTAATATTTCGTCAAGAAAGTCATTAAATGCTAATCAAAATTTGATAAGCAAATGATTTTCTATCTCACAAATAAGTCGTTACATAAAATTCCCAGCTAAAAAGCATATATATATATATATATATATTTTATCAAACAAAGCAAAAGACTAAAAGCTGCACAAATTAAAGAAACACGCGTGTACGAAGTGGGTGGGATCCACATCCACTTATAGGACCTCAACCTAAATAGTGTCACGCAAACTTGTATGAGGAATATTTTGTCCATCACTGTAGCACTCAACCTTTTTGGGAGTCAAGACCTGAGCGAGTGGAGTGGGTGAGTGAGCGAGTTTGATTACAAATACAAGCTCAGTCTTGGTGCTGATGAAGCAATTTGGTTCTTACATGTTGTACAAAGGAGAGCATATGGGCAGCAACAACACATCAGCCGCAGCAGCAGGACCGGTGTCAGTGCCGGTGGATTTCAGATTCCACCCCAAGGAGGAGGAGCTGGTGAAGCACTACCTGAGGAACAAGCTGCAGGGCATGGATTACCACATCCTAGAAATCGGTGTCTGCAAGTACGAGCCTAGTGCTTTACCTGGTAATCTATTCTTGTCTTAATTTGATCACTTCCCATTTGAATATTTGGTCCATTAAAGTGTTGGTTGTGGTTGGGTTCAACAACCTGTTTTGTGGTGCATATTGCATTTGCTGCGCTCTCGATCGCAGAAACTGAGACAGAGACTCGTGCACCAACAGCGTACGCTCCAATAGGACCACCCAAAAATTACAGGCAAGGAACGTGCAATCAAGACTCGTCATTGGGAAGAAGAGGACCAAATCTCCAAACTCAGAGCTTCAACAATCCAAACTCAAATCTCCAAAGTTTACTGAAATAAATGTATAAATTTCGGTGGCAGCGGTGGCGGGGGAGGGAGACAACCGATCGTCATCGTCATCCTCATCAATCATATTAAAAAAACGTTATATAATAAATATACCACTATATATAAAATGGAAAAAACATTGTAGATCAATATAAAACTATCTCATACGTTGGACTAATAGTGTAATTTTCTTTATTTTTTATCGTGCTTCTATTATATTAAAATTCTGGCTTTGTCACTAATTATAACTTTTGCTAGATATTGTTTCCAAATATTTAACCACATTGTTCTACCATCCATGGTGGATAGGGTGTGGTATATTAGACATGTTTAGGTATGAGATTTTTTACCTTAAAAAACTTTGTTGGCTGTGGATCCTTAATTTACATGTTGTGCTACTTTTTTGACGTGGAATTCTTTTCGCATCCATGACTTGGTTTTGAGTCACATAACTTTAACATTTTCTTAGTTACCAAATTTTTCCTATAATAGAATTTGAAATTCTAATATACACACTCACATCAAATTAAGGTAAAATATATGTTTTGCATCATAAAAGTAGTGAGGAAAGAAATAAATTAAAATTTGAAATGTTTCTATCATGAACTATACGGTGGGCTTTTTCAACATTAATTTTGAATAAAATGTCACCAATTCCCTTATAATATAACAATAATTTAAATTTTTTAAATCTAAAATCCTATAACTTTCACTTTTTGTTTATTTGTCAAATATAAAGTGTACTGTTACTTTACATTTCTCTTTTATAGAAATATTTTACTTTGAAAACATTAATGAATAACATCCATCAAATAAAAGTCATGATGAATACTAAATTACACATACATGGACCAAAAGAAAAAATATAAAATTACGTAAAACATAGTAACTTAGTATATTATATGATCAATATGGTCTCGGATAAGGCTTTGATTCATAACACAAGCAAGAATCTAGAATATTCAGGAAGCCTCTCGATTGTTATGTTATGAGTACAAAAATACTGAAAGCCTCCCATTAATACAAGAGGTATAGTATAGATTCCTTAAAAGGAGAAAACAGTTGTACAACTCAACGCGTGATGGGGAAGAAAAGTTATAGTGTGGGACCGAGTGACACGAGGCAAGCCATGATTGGTCAGGTAAACTTGTTTGGGTTGGTCACGACCAGCGATCAAAGTGAAGTCAAGAGAGTGAGTGAGTGAGTGAGTTTTGCCTATTAATACAACTTGAACTCTGTTTCTGATGATCAGAAGCTAGGAATTGACTGATAAATTGATAATCCTCCAGACCGAGTTACGAAGAAGAAGAGATGAGCAGCAGCAGCAGCAGCAACAACACAGCAGCAGAGCTTGTGGGACTACGGTTTAATCCCACGGAGCAGGAGCTGGTGAGCCACTATTTGAACAATAAGTTGCAGGGCAAAGATTCCCACTTTCCTGTAATCTCTTGCTGCAAACACGAGCCTTGGGATTTGCTTGGTATATCCTCCGTCTCCTTTTTAATTTCTTGCGTCTCATTTTATCTCATTTTTAATGGATTATCATAAATAAATCAAAAATAGTTATTAGTACCTCTGTTTTAACTTTTATAACATATTTGGTTAATGTAGATGTAGTTTTAAAATTTCATATTTTATTTTTATATTTAGAAACTTTTAACAAACTTAAACTTTCAATTTTTGTTTGAAATTACAAATAATATAAAACACTAATACCAAATATGGAGTTTTAAAATCACATGGACTAAATATGTTTTCATGGTAAAAACACATAGACCAAAATTATTATTTTCCATATTTTATTATTAGTGTTTTGAATTTTATGTTTTTATGTTGTTAGACTATCAAATATTATGTTTTAATGAGTTGTTAGAATTTGCTTAATTGGATTGACAGGTTGAGAACATAATATGATGAAGTGGTAACATTAGTTCCCAAATTGTACGTGAATATATAATCTTGTTATGTTGTTGAGTATTGTGTTGCTGCATTGCATTGTGGCAGCGCTGTTGGTCCCAAACGAGGACATGGAGGGGTACTTCTTCAGCCCACGCGATTACAAGTATGCCAAAAGCAAACGCTCCAACAGGGCCACACTGAAAGGCTCGTGGAAGATCACAGGCAAGCCTCGTGGAATCAAGGATCGATACACCCAAGATGTCATTGGGTATAAGAAGACATTGACCTTCAGCATAGGTCGTGGGTCTAATGCTCAGAATACCAACTTCGTCATGCACGAGTATGATATGCCTGGCCACAATGGGGACTTTGTTCTCTGCCGCTTGAAGATTAAGCCTCACAAGTCTGCTAAGAAGAAGGATAGTTCAATCTGTGAGGAAGCTGACCCTGATAGCTACATTGCAGCAGATGATATGATTGCAGAGCAAGACAAAAAGCTGGAAGATCCTCTGCTTCCCAATGGCAATGTTGGTGAATGCAAAGAGAAAGATTCTTTTCTTATAGATGAGAATGATAATGGATTTTCTTCTGATTTGGATATGTATGTAAAGGTGAGTACAAACATTCTTTTTGAACTTTTTTTTATATGAACTTGTTAATATGGAGCACAAGAAGTAGATCAAAACCTAAAGCTTGCTTGTTTGTGATTCTTAATCCAGCAACTATATCCTCAGCAAGGTGAAAGTCAGGAGTCACTCATACTTCCAACTCAGCCACATCAGCAACAGGATTACTCCTCCTCCACACTGCACTCACCAAAAGAAGCACACATGGGACATGTTCCACATGCCGATGTCAATAATGGTGAATTTAGTTTGGGGAAATCTCCATTGGGGGATATTTCAACCAATGATAACCATGAACCAGTTAGCGGCACGTCTAATCTTGGAAGTGCTACTGATAATTGTATTCCAAAGGTGAATGAGCGTGCTTTTGAACATATTCTTATATGCAGTTCTAAATATGGAGCACAGGGTGTATATCCAAACTTAACACTAGCTTGTTTGTGATTCTTTAATCCAGGTTTTTACTCAACCAGGAAAAAATCTGGATCCACTTTTACAGGGTTACCCACTGCTGTCACCAATGCACACAGAACCGAGAGATGTTCTGCATGGCAATAACAACATTGCCGGCAATGAGTCACAATCTCAATTTATAGATTGTGACTTTTTTCTCACAGACTTTCTATTTATTGATGGCCAGTATTGTTACTCCTGTCAAGAAAAAACAAAATTTCCTTCCATGGACTTTAACCAACCAAGGTCATTGGGAACACAACCTCCTTCCAATGACTCCTTTCAAGGTTATTCTGCATTAGCTACTGGAGAAACTCCAGTGTAGCTAATGGACCGCAATACTTCTATTTGTAGGAGAATATCAATAGAGGCCTTGTAAGAATGTGGCTCCACCTCACATTATTACACTCACCAATGACATTCTCCTACAAATAATGCAAAGATCTTCCAGATAACATGAAATTTTACCTGTGTTGATGGTTTGCTAGTGCAAACACTGACACTCGTGTACATTTCTGTAACTGGAAGCTTTGAAATCTTCTTCTTCATGGTTTTGGACTATGTGTCCAGGACAAGTCTTTTCTTCCTTCTCTTTTCTGGGCGATTGTTGTATGTAACAGCATCCCCATGTTTTGGAAACTTCAAGTTTGTTAGTTGGACTTGTTGGTTCAAAGAAACACCAAATGCAAATGGTTAAAATACCATTCTGAACACTACCCTTCTCCAAACGCATTGAGTCCAGACATAATAAAGATGTCTTTTCTCAGAAGCAGTTATTTGGAGATGGTGATTCCTCTGTCAACAGAACTACCAATATTCATTCCTCATATCCAATTGTCTCTGAATAGTGTATTCCTCCGAAATAGTGTAATGCACTAAACCAAAAAACACCCACGTAAGCCAATATCCATTCACATCTTCACACATGGGAGCTGCTCCAAGAAGGGAAGAATCCGACTGCAGAGCAGTATTGAAAGACAAGGTGAGTGAATCAAACTGAAAACATTAAGTTTTTCTGGCTTTCTTTTATATTGAAGCTTTTAGTGAGGTTTACTAAACTCAAATTGATTTCTTTTGCAGGTCAGAGAAACTGCGGAGCATTGTATTGCTGTTAGTCTGCAACAAAAAACCAAGTCCTGGAATCATATGGTTTGATGCAGGCATGGAATGAGCAGCTGGCAGCAATTGGAAGGGTTCTTTCATTTTCCATGAAGCGTCTCCTTTGTGCCATAAATCAAGTATTCGGTAGAATATTTTGACCGAGTTCTAGTTCTAGCCTAAAAGGCTTAGCCTAAAAAGGCTTTGTTCCACAGCCACTATTCTGGAAGTGGCATTATACAGAAGCTGCTGCAACATGACTGCTGGAGTCTCAATATCTCTTAATATAACCAGACACTAGTCTGATGTCGTGGTTATTAACATAGAAGTTTTGGGCTCCATTCGTCATGGAATAGTAGTAACAGTCAGTTTTAACGACGTATGATTGAAGGTCTTAAAGGCTGATTATGGTTGATGATCATGGAATAGTAGTAACAATCAATTTTAATTATGTATGATTGATGGTCTTAAACATAGACTGATTATGATTGATGGTCTTAAACATAGACCATTGTGATTGAAGGTCTTAAACGTAGACTATCTATCAGCTTCAAGCTGAAGCATCCCCAGCCACCCCTTGCAACCAAAATTTGTATCCTTGTTAATATTTGTTTATTTTGAACCTTTTAAAGTTGAATGGAATGTGTGTATTGTAGTGTCTCTTTGTATTTGAATCCACAATGTCAATGTCTACATTCCATTGCTTAGTTTTAGAAAACATTATGGGCGCAAAACACACTACAATCTGTCAGCCGTCAGCATTTATCTGTTTCCTTCTTCATTCTGTTTAGGGAGCAATAGAAGTGAAAAATAACTAGAATACTGATTCTGGGAATTTAAGAAAAATGGACCAATGCATTAGCATATCTTTTTTAAGAAAAAAAAAAAAGAATTAGCACATCTTCTAAGCTACGATGCATCTTCTTTAGTATTAAGGTCAAAGAGGCGAAGACATCAAAACATTAGCAGCTATGGCGGACGGCTCACGAAGTGACTCATGGCTTTGCCTAAGGCTTTCCCCCCTCCCTTTACCGTCCGCTTGAGGTTAAAAGGCAATAGAAAACTGAAAGCTGAATAAATATCAATATGCTAAGCAAAACTGAATGGACAATCTAATTTCATTACACTGACAAACATCTTACATGTTTACAACATCATATAATTCATATTTTACAGACCTGCCTTTGCAAGAAATGGTACAAAATTTATTCAAAATATTAATAAATTTGAATAAGATTAAAAATAAATGCTGCCCTTCAATACACAGAGCTTTTGACAAACAACAATAATTTAAGATCCAAGTTCCCAACTCCAGCACCTTTGTGTGACTAAAAGCTTTACCAAATGAGCACTGAAACAGGCTGCAATGCATCTACTCATAGCTAACTGAGTTATCACTGTTTCACCCAAAAAGGAAAAAAAAAAGAAAAAAAAAAAGCGATGTTCAACTGTAGTCAGCCACCCATAGTTACAGAATCTTGCACATAATAGAATTTGAGAAATTCTAAACAAACCTGATATTAGCTAATGCACACCTCCACAGCAAATTGAGGCAGTCTATTTACATCATAAAACCATATGTATATTCCTTAACACTAAAGTAATCAGTTATATGCATTTAGTAGATAGCACCCAGCCTTAACAAAATGATATGATACCTCACTGGTAGAATTGACACATATATTACGCTTAATTAATGACTTATGCATTGAAATTGTTATTGGTAAAAAGATTTCTGTTTCCTATCAAAAAAAGAGAAAAACAATTTCCAATACTGTATATAAGTTATCATCTGACCTTTGAGTGCCACAGTGTTGGATGATAAAACAAATAAATCAATGATGAAAATCACAGAAGGGCAGTCCCAGACCTGTAGAACACGTGCTTCAATTAGATATCTATGTTGAGTCTAACCAAGTATTCTTGAGTAGAGTAAGAACATGAGAGAAAGAAGAACAAACTATCAGATTGCAAACCATACCATCATAGCAATAAGAAACATCTTGAAGTAACTTGAAATAAATATTGCAAGCAGAAGGTCTTTGTACCTATGCCAGAATACACAGATGATATAAAAATATGTACAGTTTAGTTATAATGCATCCATTAGATATACATGTATGCGGTGATATGAAAAAGAAAAAAATAAGCCTGGTGATATTTAAAAGAGAAAGGGAAAAAAAAAAAAAAAAAAAAAGCCTTCTCCCACTACTAAAGGGTGGCTACAAGAATCTTTTTATGTAAGCCCTGACTCATCAGTGACCATAAATCATCTTTCTTCTTATGTATTCTAATTTTTTTTCCCCAAAAATATCAAACCATGTCCTTTTAGGCTTTCCCATATTGAATTAAGCCTGACCTTGAGTACCCACCGTCACTCAAAATTTTCCACTGATCAAAATATAAAGATTCTAGAAACAATTCTCCATTTCAGTTATCCTATTTTATGGACTTATCAAACAGGCATGCTTTCTGAAGAAGTTTTCAAACAGACAGGTAATAAAGGGATGCTTAAGTGATAAATTTGTTAGAAAACAACTGCATCCTGAGAAGTACTATTTGAAAATGTACTTACCTGAGTGGTCTAGGGAATGTGCTGAAAAGAATTCTCATTGCGAGTAAAAAGGTAGAAAGAAACATGAAATTGCCAAAGATGACATCCATCAGCATCTGAAATGTAAACATTTTCCCATTTGTTACAACTTACACATTATGTTAGAAAACCTAAACCCATTAAATTCAATAAAGTACCAACCTTTTGAAATCTCCAGAGTAGTGAAGAGAAGCTCATTGACAAACCCCATTCTTCCTTGCTTCTTTCCAGAAAGAGACTCCTATCTTGAGGATTGTTAAGGCACACAATGTATATGCACATTTATTTGTACAATGAATTGAAAAAAAATGACCAAAACATTATCCTGATAATAAAGGATACAAGCATCCAAAAGAAGAAACGCAAAAGTAGACTTCCACAATAAACCCTGCAAATGGTATCAAGAAATTAGTAAAACCCAGTAACAAAAAGCAGTGTACACTGTAGAAAATAAGCAATGAGGCATTTTCAGTACCTGGAAAGTGGGAGCTTGTGGGTCGACCACATTATAGAGTAAATGTGTATAAGCTTTTTTCTTGTGCAGAATCAGATCAATTAGAATAATCTGGCAGTGCCCAAAATGTCAAATGCCAAAAAAAAAAAAAATGTATTAATTTTGCAAATTTTTGACAAATAAAATTAAAAAAAAAAACAAAAAACAAAAAAGGAGATAAGAGCTTACTATGGGTTCGCATTCGATGTACTCATCCGCCACTGCCTTGCAGTTACCCTATTAACAGAAAATAATAATAATAATAAATAACTCAAAAGCAATTTTTGGGATTTAACAAAAAAGATACGAAGAAGAAGAAGAAATTACGCATTTCATGAGTCGAATGTTGCCAGGTGAGTATTGCACGAACAACGTCATCATGCGACCTCCGCACTCCACACATCTGTACTCCATGCTGGTTTTGCCTCTCTCTGTCTCTGTCTCTCTCTCTCTCTCACTCAGTTTTCAGTTTCTCTCTCTCTGGGACAGCACACTTCTTCTTCAAAACGGTGCCGTTGCAAAATTTGGGCTCCCGCGGATTTCTGTTATGGTCTTTAATTAGGCCCATAACCAGTTTTGTTTCTGTGCAGGCCCATAAGTTAACCCTTGTTGGGCCGTTTCCTATATCTTTCTACTGAAACTAGTCTATGTGTCTATTCGCTTTGTTCTAGTGGTTTTCTCCACACAACAAAATAAATAATAATCATTAATCTCAACGACAAACACAACCTATCTCTTTGCTTATATTTTTAATCTTAGTAAACAAGTCCTAAAAGGAAAGCTAGACCCAACTGTGGTCCATGCAATCTTTGGTTATTTAAAAAAGTCATACATATCTTTTGAGATAATTGAATATAATTTAAGAGAATGCTAACGACAAACATCTAAAATAAATCTTACAAACCAACGACCTATTTTAAGGATATGAGAGATTGTGCTTGTGTATATATAAAAAGAGGTTGTCTTTGTACAATGGGCATCATGTGACTTGTTCATCATCATCATCAATTGTGCCTCTTAGTTAAGCCTAACCCTTCTTCCTGTACCTATAGGCCATAGGGTGGGCACTCCTAAATCTAGTTTCAAGGCTTTGATGATGGTTTTTTAATAGATACACCAATTTTGCATGCTTTTCCTTTAATATATATCACGTTTACTTCTAAATTTTCCCAATTAACTAGTATATATAAGTATTAATTGGTGCATGTCACTAAACCAACCATTTCTAGCTAGACTTGATTACCAGTTGAATTCCTCCATTAATTTACAATTGTGAATCATATATGTATTTTACCACCTAGACAAAGAGGGTATTTAGTTTCGATTTCTTCCACCACCAGTGTATGGAAATCAATATTAATAATGATCGATGCTATATTTGACTGATTAATTAACCTCATATTAATCTCATGAATGAATATGATCATGAGTACTTAGGGCTGTAAGGCTATTTCCAAATCGAATTTCAGCAAGGATAGCATTAATTAATATTTCTCTTAAAAATATTCCATAATTTCACTACTGGGAGTCTGGGATGCATGCTGCATGCCCACAAAATTAGGAATTCAACATTTTAAACATGTATATATATATATACTAGATTTTGGGCACATGCAAATGAAAATTTAAAATTATTTAAAATTATTTATTTTTCAGTTAATTATTTTAAAAAAATTTGAAAACTTTATAACTCTCCACTCTCTCCACCTAATAAGGTGGTGGAGTGTTTTTTGTTTTATTTCTTAATTTTTTTTAATGACTTAATTTTACATTTACCCTTACTTTATTAAGTTAGTTTAATTTAATTCTTTAATTTAGTTAAAGATTATTTGGGAAAACCATAATTTGGTGAAGCATGTAACACCAAATCTCTCTCCTAACTTTATAATATTAAAGATTAAAGATTAAAAATATATTAAAAACATTGGAACTTAACTGAATTCTACAATGTCTTTGATATAGATATATATATATGGTGTAATTAATTACACAAGTTCGATCAAACAAGAAAAATCATATCATTTTATTAAGAAATCAATTAAGAACAATATTGGTTCACATTTAATTTCTTGGAATATTTTTATTCTTTGGTTTCTAAGTTTGCAATGTCGTCGTATATATTTCTCAATTTTATTCTTATAGTATGTATTAAAATTTAAAACCCATTCATTTGGACTAAACTTGATTTTTGCCAACAATAATTGATTAAAAACTCATTCCAAGAGTCCGTAGTACTATCTATCTTTACTGTTACTTCAACAGTATTTGTATTAATTATACACACCGAACCTAGACCTTGTGCATTATATAGCTTTTATTTTAGGCTTCCGATCGATGCATCCATCTTTTCACTTAATTATTTGTTCTACTGGTTATAAATTAGCTGTTTGATCAGATCCACTACAGTACTCTGTATATATATATGCTTCTTATACATCCTTTAACTCTTTATAAAACAACATATATACACATTCTGTACGTCAAACTCTTGCATTAATGCATATACCCTTCAAACAAAGATAGTAAATATATGCGGTACATCAAATGTTAATTGGCATATGATTACAAGTCGCTTCTATATAGTTCCCAATGAGAAGTGGATTGGGAACTATAATAATTTAATAAATAAGAAGTTAAGAACTAATTAAGAAGGATATATACATAGAGAATGAAGTAATTAACGAAGGAAGATCAGTATTCTTCCTCAATCATACCATAATTAATAAACAGCTAATATAACATACCATGCACATACAAATTAAAGTATTCTCAATTCTTTCTATATATATATATAAGTACATTACAGAAAATCCAACTTAATTTGAATTATTTATCAATATGCATGCTAAAAAATATATATTCAAGTCTTGTTAGAGTCAATTCATATATGATCGAGCTGCATGTCTTTCTAATTAACTAATTATGATGCGTATTTAATTAACTTTTAACTATATATAACGTAAAATATAGGGTAACTACTTGACCATAATAGGTAGTACTATATATAGAAATTTGAATAATAATGAAGCTAGCTAATAATTTGAATCTGTATTTATATACCTTTTTAAATATATATCACAGTAGTAGTACTGAGCTTTTTGCTCCTGATCCTTACCTGTAAAGAGTGCCCAATTTAGCTGTAGCTGCAGCTAGCAGCAAGTTAACACTAAAGAGAGCTTTTAAACCGTAGCTAGCTAGCTACAGAAAGCAAACCTGCAACTGTTAAATTATCCATCAAGCATGTGTTGTGAACTTGTGGGTTCTATACATAACATTAATTAATACTGAAAATTAAGAGATATATCCAGGTAATGATACATATGAAACAATCAATAAGAAAGTTACATAAATATATGTAGTTTCATATAGTATTTTTATCTATATGTATCTAATAATACAATATTGTATTATACACAAACGGAGATCGAGCTAGATCGACTTTAACTTGAGTTCTAATTAAACCCAATGGGGCTAGCTATAGCTAACACCATCTTGATGTTATTCTTCACAACAAACCCACACTGTACCCAACTATATATGGTACTAATTAATAACTACAGACAATTTATTAATATTCTTTAATTAAAGCCAAGACTTCATATCATCAATCAATATTCAACCAAAGCTTATTCTCTGTTAAATGAAGTACTGTACTGGCAATTACACTGATTAAGTGAGGGGGTTGCCCTATTAATATACAGATATATATATATATATATTTGCAAGGTAAAAGCAAATATACAGATACATATGCAAGGAAAAAAGGCAAATGCAGTAAAAACAAGGTAGCTAGCCAGTAATACTCCAATCAACATTCAAATATTGAACTGAATATATATAAATATGTATTCATCCGTACTAGTATTAATGCTGTAATTCAAGAAATGCGTGTTCACTTTGTTTATATATATAATATTGTTCTAATTCACAGCAAATGAACTCTGCTATAGCTAGTTAGGGATAAAACGACAAAGGAATTAAAGTAGATTCATTTAACTTCCTTTCTTTGAAAGCTAGGCCTCTTCATCTGTATCTGCTGGACCTGTTGTACTGGGCATGCAGTACTGGGGCACCAAGTATTGGGTAGCTAGCATTAATCCAGAGAATGAGTGAGTAATAAAAAAGAAAGTGATCGATCGATCATATTCGGTCTTAATTTAAAGCCACATTGTAATGTTCATCTGGGTAGGTGTAGCTAGCTAGGGATCCAAATAAAACGACAAGGAAGTGGGTTTTGCTCTCTTTGAAAGATCTATTGGGCCAGTTGGCAACCTTAATTCGAGAGGGGTGAGTGAAGAGGAAGGAAGATGATGAGAGAGTGAAGCCACTGTGACATGTGGGATTGCTGATGAAGACAGTATCTGATGACATTCATCATCATCTGGCTCTTGATACTCCATGTTCACACCAAATAGCCTAAGGCGTTTCGCAGCAGCAGCAGCAGTAGTACTATTACTAGTATTAGTATAATTAGCATTAGTACCAGTATTAGTACTAATTTTTCCATGGCGGCCAACGAATGCCGGCACTGAATCAATCACCATTGGATGATGAATCACATGATCCCCTCCTCCCCCTCTCAGCCTTTCAATATTCCCCAATCCCCCATGATGAGGATCATGAATTAATCCGCCGTGTTGGTGCTGCAGCTGATGATGATGATGATGATAATTCTGCTGGTACTGGTACTGGTGCTGGTGCTGGTGCTGCTGATGATGATAGGGATGAATGTTGTTGTAATTAAAGTGTTGTTGGTGAAAATGATCGTGGTGTCTCAACGGCATGGAAATCGAGGAGGGAGGTGGCCGCTGCAGTGAGTACAGCACTCTGCCGCTGCCGCCAACTCGAACAGTCTGCTGATTGTTAACAAACTGCAAAGGCGAAATCAGCGGCTGAGGAGGAGGAGGAGGAGGAGGAGGGCGGCGCCTCCAGTCTATGTACAAAAAATCCTTACCAGACTCCCCAACCCCGCGCTCAAACGACACAATGTCACCGGCGTCGAGCTTCTTCTCCTTTACAAAACGACTCCACCCCTTGGTCATCACGTAGCTCTGGCTGCTGTTCCAGTACGAATACCTGAACCGCCACGGCTTTCCTGTCCGGTCCTGGAAGTTGAGGAGGAGGCCCTTCTCGTTCGACGATGAGTCGAGAGGGAAGTACTTCTCCGCGTGCTGCTTTGGAATCACCAGCCGGTTCAGCTTCCCCACATCACTCGGCGTCACAACCTTGTCGAACATGTGCTCTCGCTCGTCGTTAGGCGGCCAATTACTACTACTATTATCACCACCACCACCACCACCATTGCTACTACCAAAATTTGCTTGAATAATACGATCATGGTCCATTTCTTTCGCGTTTCTCAACGATAAGTCCGTGAAGTTTATGGCTTCTGCAGCTTGTGAGGACCCAACCCACGACTTCTGATCGCCGAGATGATGATGGTGATGATCATAATGAGGAAGAACAACAGTACTGGCTTTGTAGTTTGATGATGGAGCATTATTATAAGATGACGATGATGATGTTGAAGAGAACTTACTGGTGATTATATGATTATGCTTATTGACCTGATCTTCCTGATCCTCTTCCTCTTCTTGATCTTCTTGATTATCATCAGAATGGTACTCTTTTTGACCTTGCACAAACTCCATTTCTGGGTACTGTTGAATTTTGACCCCCACCCACCCACCTCCAATTTCAGCCTCTCTTGGATAGATTGAACACTTCTGGATCTCAATCTCAAGCAAGTATATGATGGAAAATTAATTAGAACCCTATACCTGTTTAGTACAAAATGCAAACTAATTAACCAATGACATGTGTATAAAAGAAACTCACCTACAAATACACAAACCAACAATTATTGTTAAAGATGATCAGTAGTAACTCACCTGCAAATGCCCAGTCGACAATTGCTTTTAAAAATTGTGATCTTTAGCTTCTTATCATCATCAGATCTCTGAGGTCCTAATTAAAGAGCCAAAAGGGAGGTCGGGTCGGTGCCCTCCTTTGACCATCAGCTCAAACACACAAAACACACTACTCAAACCCTAACGGAAGGCTCATATATCAGGAAGGTGAGGTTGTTGCTTGGTGGGTATTGTTGACCAGAGAGAGATGATCATCCATTTGCTGCTTAATTTAGAAGCTAATTGCCTTCCCTGAAGCTTCCTTACAAGAGAGAGCTAGAGAAAGAAGCAAACATATAATTCCGTCTTCCATTTTTCTTCTTCGAAAGAAAGAGTGGGGACTGAGCTAGGGGGAAAGAAATTTTATACGTAGGGGCCCATGAAGGGGATGGAGTTTTGGGTCATGTGAGCAAGCCAGCTTGTCCTTTTCGATCATCAATAATTTTCTTTTATTTTTTTTATTATGTGATAATAAGACTATAAAAGAACCAGAGAAAAGTTGGAAAACGTACTAAAGCTGAAATAATTTTATTGTACCTTTATTACTGCGATAAATTTGCCAAACAGTTCCTCTAATTATAAGTATAGGCCACTTGTTGTAGAGAGAGGGACACGTACGTACATTCGGAGCTAGCTAGCTAGCTAGATAGTTAGGTTTGAGTTTTTGACTTTTGGTGTCATTGATTGTGTGCTGGTCCTACCAGCCAGCGGGAAAAAGCTAGGCTACCCAAGCTTTGCTTGCTGCCAGGGGATCACCCACAACCACAAGCACACCGACTTTCATATACTGCAGGCGCCTCCAAACTTTTTATCACTATATATGGAATCTAACAAGTAATATTAATGTTTTTTTTTTTTAAAACCTTTTACACTGCCACGTATTATTATTTATTTATTAAATTTTTTTCTAAAACAGACATGTTTACATTTTCTATTTCGAAATTTTTTTGTCGAGCAACTGCAGGCGCCTCCAAACTTTTTATCACTATATATGGAATCTAACAAGTAATTTTAATGCTTTTTAAAAAAAAAAACTTTTTACACTGCCACGTATTATTACTTATTTATTAAATTTTTTTCTAAAACAGACATGTTTACATTTTTTATTTCGAAATTTTTTTGTCGAGCACTTAACAGTGGGTTTTTTTAACCAAGCACTTCTTGCAGCACTCTATGCCTACTTGAAGCGTGCATCCATGACGAGTTCAACCCATATACATCTAGGGTATAAAATAAAATTGTGGAAACTACATATTAAGTTTTAACTTTTGAATTTTAAACTTATTAAGTTTTGAATTCTCTTAAAAAAGAATAAGACACTGCTAAGCGCTCGGTTTCGAAAATCATGAAAAAAAGATGTGTGCATCTGCCTGAGAGAATGATTGCTAATCTACATATGTTATAATACATGTATTATATCTTAAAAATATTAATCCGTTATTATTTATATTGTAACACATGAATTAATATGTTCACGTACGTACGTATAGCAGTGTAGCAAATTGATAGTCACGTAAACTTTTTTCATCATATTATATATATATGCTCCTAATCTAATTTACAATATCTCTTACAAATTACTCACATTTGTGATATATATGATCAACAATTATAATTCATACATATGACTATATGAGTAACACATAATTATATTTTTAATTAATTAAATATATATGGCATACATATACTATATATCAGCCGCATAAATTACGTTGATGTTTTTTATTTTTTATTATCAAGAATCCATTGATGTTTTTCATTAATTATATGCTTTTTGGTGAAAATCAAAGTTGGTTATAATCTTTAAACTTGTGACATATGGTTAAAATTTATGGAGACAAACACATCCATACTTTTTTTGACGTATGCATTAATTAAGCAATGAATATATAGTATTCTTTTTTATTTTCTGATCAGCACTAGTCATCAAAAAATTAATAACAATGTACGGTACGTACAGTACAGAAGCTAAAATATCAACAAAAGAGCGAGAGGGGTTAAGATTTAGGAGGGAAACCTATATATCTATTGATTGATTAACCAAAAAAGACGTAACCGGACAACCTGGCATCTGAAACCTGAATATTAATGCTTATTAATTATAATGGAATAAAAGCGATAAAAAGACTTGTAAATAACAGACTACAAACACTTAATTTAGATAAATTAAAGATCAAAATTAGACTAACAAGAGGCAATCTTCCAAATCAACAATATGGTGGCCGTCATATAAAATTAAGATTAATCATATTCCAATTAAAGAAAAATCTTGAGAAATTAATAAGATAGGCAGTTATAATTAGGCTAGCATAGAGAGGAATGATATATATATGTATATATAATATCATATCCCTTTATTGAAGAATCTCTCAATATAAAAAAGGGTCTATATATACTATATTCTCAATTTTTTCCCCAACTCATGTGATACATAATATGCACATAACATACGAAAAATTATTATATGTAACCTAAATTTACTGAAATTATAATTGATATACAATACATAAGTCTTACACACGCTATACGCATGCTAATATATTGATACAGATCGATATTGCTCCTTATTAATGTACATTGGGAACCTTATATATGAATCGGACATGCCCATTGATTTTTTGTGGTCCAGTTTTATCTTCCACAGTATGGTTTTGGACAAAACTTTGTGGTACCACATATGCATTTTATAATTTTGTTGACCTTGATCAAGTAATTTTTGTAAGTTTCTTATTTCACTCCCAATTCGCATCGATCTATAAATCTATAAGCGATCTTGTTAGAACTTTTATCAATTTGATAAGATAGATATGAGGAGAAAAATGCATAAGATTAACCGAGACTAGCTAGCTTCCCCATTGGGTTATTAATTAGATTAGGACGTTTTAATTTTAAATTCCAAATATATATGTTAATTTAAATACCACTATTTAAAAAAACAAAACAAAAAAATTGGTAGTGATTAGATAAAAAATTCTGGGTAACTAAAAAAAATAGAAAGAATTAGAGAAAAACATGCAAAAACAAAAAAATCTGAATCCACAGTTCCACACATAAAAGGAGTTATGGTGCACAGAGTAGGGGAAGAGATCGAGCATGGGTGGGACCGTGGTACAAGAGTTTGATCACTTTCACACATGAATAATAATAATATTATATGTATATATAGTTAGATACAATGTATAAATGGTTAGATACAAACAGGTGGTAAGTAACTTTAACCGAGAATTTCCGAGGAAATGTCAAAAGTTCACGTCAAAGTTCAGAACAAGGTCGGGGATTGTGATGGTCGCTCATCACTCACTCACTCACTCTCTCTCTCTCTCTCTCTTTCTCTCTCTTTCTCTCTCTCTCTAAAGCAAAAGCCTATCCCTCTCTCTGTGATCAGAACCCTATGGGAGAGTTGGGGACCTCTCTACGACCCTTTCTTCCTTTTCTTTTTCAGTTTTTTTTAAAGTAGTGATATAATTAGATTAGATTTAGACTACGTAATTATAACTGTACGTATTTTGGACTTAAATTTTTTGTAGTAACTATAATGAGAATTAGGGTTATGTTATGTTATGTAAGAACGCATATATATAGCTTTTGTACAAGTGTACAGTGCACATCTACTAGCTAGCTGCGCGCTATACCTAGCTACCTAGTTGCGGAGTTGATGAGGGCTTGCCTTGAGACTTGAGGCCTAGGGTTTTTAGGACCACAGCATCAAGCATGCAATATTAATATTATCAGGCCAATCTCTCTCTCTCTCTCTCTCTCTCTCTGTCTGAGGTTGTTATCTTCTTCCATCATAATTCTTATGCTGGCATTTTGTGTCCCCCCTCACATATGCACCATATATACCAAAAGTACCATGACTCATTAATCACCCTCCATCACCATCTTATAATGGTTTCACAGTTCAACCATAACCATGACCTTCAATTTCATTCATATACTAGCTAATATTTTTATTTATCTGCACACCATCGTAATTCATATATATTAACCAAGTAAAATTATTGTAGTGGGTAAAATTCATCCCTCAATCATGAGATTGAAGCTAGCGTTATGTAGGCATAAGATTAAATATTATGCCAATCGTGCCCCACGAAATTCCAAAGATTTGCCAAAGACTATAAAATACAAATTAAGAAGTTGGAATTTGAACTAGCTTTCTTTTTACACGAAAGATATTGATAATGGATCCTTTAATCATATGTGTACCCTTATATCCCACAATCTGGAGTCAAGACGTCCGACCATTTGGGTTAGGCCACCCCTCACACCCAATGGCGGATCCAAGAATGTTACTCCACGGGGTCTTAGTGTTAAAAATGTCAAATTTGTTTTTTTGACGAAAATAGCACTAAAAATTTAAATGATATTACTTTCATCATAATTTAAAGCCTAAGCCAAACCAGTGAAACTAGACCTATTTTTTTAAAAATAAAAATAAAAATGGCCCAAGCTAACTAGCTAAGACCTAAGAGGCTAAGGCATTGAGGTATTTAATTTCAGCTTGGGTGATCGATCAGACTCATGAAACCGTTGAAGCATTTTCACAAGCAGGTGGTGGGTAGTCCGGGGGGTCAGCTTCTTCTCCGGCTTGGTTGGCGAGTGGCCATAAGTAGCTTCCTTCTTCTCCGATGTCTACGGGATACGGTTGGGTGACCCTGCTTGACCCCATGTGGATTTGACACTGCTCACAGCGCATGGGCTAGGGTTCGACTCCTATAAAATGCGTATAATACATAATGTTCTCATCTATACCCTAAACTTCTATCATTTAACCTACGCTTTTTTGAAATCCTCTTTAACTTGATAGTCGGAGACTCCTTGTATTTAATCAAACATCATTCTTAAAAAGGCCCTTCAAATCAGGTATACCTCAATTATTTTATTTATAATGAGGTATGGCTTATGAAATATATTTTGCATAATCGGAACTGTCTGTTTTCAAAGTCTATATTCACATATATATAATTCTTACAAAAAAATTAGAAAAACTAAAAACCGTTTTATTAAAGATTATTTAGTGTTTATTTGAAATTACTATATTAGTCGAATTATTCAATCACAGTTAGATTTCTGAATGGTTTTTAATTTATCTAATTTTTTGTAAAGATGATTTTTGAATATAAACTTATAGAAAAAAGAAATACTCCAATCATCGAAATACGTACAATGCAGTACAATGCAGAGTGAATCCGACAAGCCAAATATCATTATAGCTAAAATGAGATATATCTTATTTGAAAGCCCTCCATTCTTGATTACAAATAAGAAGCCGATCGAGTTTTGAGTACTTACACGGAAAGAAAAACATATGCATACAAATATCATATGGAATTAATGTATGAGTGCGGATCGATATTATAGTGGCATAGATCCATATATTCCCTATGATGATGATGATGGCAACTGAACTAATGGCCCAAGAGTCGACTAGGTATGACTAGGAATGAAGCTAGAGGATGATAGCTAGCTACCAAGTATTAAATAAAATAACAAATAATATATATATATTGGTTAATGGGAGACACCATGTCACCATGTATATATGCGTATATAAAGTGGGGCCATATATGTAATGGAAGAGGGGACACAATCGAATCCAACCAACAGAGGTCAAGTTTTAATATTGGAGCTAGAAGAGAAAGATGAGGCGAGATTACCCAAATGATTCCTTTAGATCGAAATACTGAAACAGATCGATCGGTCGGAGCTTATAGCGAGCGCGAGCCACCATTCCTGATGATTTTCTTTGATTTTAATCATCCATATATCTCTTTCTGCAGCTTATACAAAAGTAAGTTGTTAAACCCACACAGAGTGACCACTGTCGTACTACCGATTATAATGCTATGTATTGCTAGGTAGCAATATATTGATGCCTTTCTGAGAAACCGTTGGGACGTACTCTTCTGTAGCTCAGCCCTCTGTGCAGGGCTGTTAAGTCGCTTTCCCACTTCATTGCGCCATTTACACAACATATGGCCCCTACTAGCTAGGGTATGCCTTCGACTCGTAGCTCTTATATAATATACCCTCGATCACAATTAACTAATATATATACGAGCAAAGTTATTATAGCACTATCTGCCAACCTGTGATCCCTAATAAGGCCCATGCTTGCCTTTAGTTTCTTTATTCGAATCTACCTACTTCACTTTATACATATATACAGTACTTCTGCTGTATAAATAGTTAAAAAGGAAACCAATTCTCTAGTTCTTGATGTCCAATTAAACTTTATTAAGTTTTGAATATCACGTCGAGCCAAGGAATAGGGCGATGGTTTTTTGGACTTCCAAATATAAAAGGCCTTCAAATTTTTTGTAGTCGCATACATAAAATTCTTTAAAACTAAAAAAAAAATAGCTCCAATATTTAAAGAGTACCATATACATATATTCCTTAAACCCACATGTCCAATTACCCGAATCCCTAGCTAATTCATAGAAGCTCCATTTTTGTATTTCGTCTTATTAGCCTTCCAAAATCTTAAGGTATCGTATCATGTCGTTGATCACCCCATAAAAGAACTATTAAACTAAACTATATTAAACTGAACTATAGAAACAAAAGATATATGTATATATCAAAGGATTTGGATATTCTCTAATTATCTTGTTTTGTTTCTTTTCATTCTAACCATGTAATACAAATTTAATGATTAATATAATTACTTCATTCATATACACAAAAAGTGTTGAGGGTCGGTACAAATCGAGATTTAGATATAAATACACCATGCAAAAAATATAATAGAGCTGAATAAATAAACAAGAAAAAATATTGCACGAGATTAACGTGGTTTGAACTTTTCCTCCCACATCTGCTAGAGACATTTATTATTCACTATGATCAGAATACAAATAATATAAGACAGACTTAAGAGTTAAATCACCACACTCGATCATATATATAATTTCCTAAAAAATTTTATCTCACCAAAGAGTATATATTACACTCTTGCTCTCTTTCTCTCAGCACTCAAAAGATCTCAATTACTTCTCTGATGTTTGCTTGAAGCTTTTGATCGCTCAATAAAATGCACAGGCCATTCAAATAGGTATATATATAAGACAACCATATATGCATATTGTCTTCCTTCCTATTCCTATTATGAAGACCAAAAGTGATCTTCAAATTCAACCTTAATGCTGTAAAAACATATGCTAGCTAGCTAGCTCTTGCAATGCAAAGTCAAAACTTGCTGCTCAACAAAAGTAAAGTGTATGCCACTAATTTATTTCATCTTTACATTTATAAGAGATTTGTATTGGCTTAAAATGTAATTTATTTGCTATGTGTCTCTTCTAATTAATCCCATCAGGTTAAGCATTAGTTGTGGAATTCAAATAATTTGGTATTTTTACTGAAAATATAAACAAAGGCATTAATTGTCATTTCTTTCACAATCCATATTAGTTTGGTCAATGCTAAAAACGCATGTATATGAAGGTGCCCTCCACATGCACTACAGTAGCGCCGTGGCTAGGTCAGCTACTAGTTCCTACTTAATTGGTATCCCTATATATATATATATATATCCGAGATGGCTAAGTTAAAGATGCACATCATGAAATGATATCGATCAGCTTGTTATATATGTTATAGCTTAGCTAGCTGCAGTACGTGGTCCAAGCATATGCATTATAAAGCTACTAAATGCATGTGGATCCCAAATGGCATGGGTGAAATAATCACGCATATATAATATCAATGAATGATTATATAGGTCTATATATAGTAACAAATTATTGTAAGACCTATAGCCTGTAGGGAACATATGATATATCATGTATACCAAATTTTGAAAACCACCACCTGCTCGATCATATTTCCGAGCATATGTCGTTATTACCAAAGTTGCGATTTTAAGAGGTGGGGTGACCCAAGTCCCTTTTGGGAATTTTGAAAAGTGGGTTGGAGGCATGCAATTGGTTTATGTATGTATTGATGATAAAGATCACCATTTTGATTATTTCTGAGATAGCCTTTGACAATACATGTGCAATCAATAATGTACTTGTGGTTGCATCAAAGTCTTCACTAGTACTACTTCATCTTGTCATCTTTGAGTTCCTTTTCAACTAGAAATTAAACCAGAAACAATCAAAGGATTTCCAACACCCATCAACCCAACCTTTTCTTCTCATTTCATTTTAAGGCTTTTTTTCCTTTCTTTTTTGCTAAGTTCGGGTGGATGCAGTCTTGATATTAATTATGGAACTCTTGAGATTAATTGGATCTAATTATATAATTTGAGTGATTTGAGAATTTTAGTAATGAAGCTTGTTTGGATGTAATTAAGGATGTTATTTAAGGAAATGTAGAGATGGGGTCTTTTTATGATTGGAGTGGTTTGGTGGTGGCAACTTGAGTGTTTTGTGGTGGGGTTTGGGTGAGGCAGAAATATAAAGGTGAATGAGATAATGTGGAGGGATAATGGTATTTCCTTGTGTTGCTACAAAATTTAGTGAAAAAACAAAAAAAGGTTGAATAAAATGAAGTGACCCTCTTTCTTTATTTTTTTATTTGTTATTTATTTTTCTCCTCCAAGTGAATGGGTTTCGGTATGGAAAGTTCCATTCCATATATATTATCGGGATCAAAAAGAAAGTTCCATATATTCTTAGCACATGTTAGGCCCAGTATCAAACAATTGCCAAAGGATTTGAGTCCCAAAAGAAAGATTTTGGGCCTGTCAAGAGAGCATCTGCATAGGAGAGAATTGTAATTCATGGATCAAAGGATCAAAGCCTGGCTGATAGTGTGTGAATAAAATGAGTGTGCTGGAAATGTGAAGAGAGAGGAAAAGACTAAAACACCCTTGACCAATAGAAAAAGACTTAAACACCCTTCCACAACACACAGTGTGGACTATATGGATCATATAATAGTGTTTTAATGTTGATTTTGGTTGTTGTCCAGAAGCAATTATGATAGTGGGATGCATAGTGTTTTACTGTTTTAGTAATTAATAGATTCTTTAACTTCTTCGCATAATTTGGTTGGTTGAATTGAAGCCTATGAGGATTCTAACCTTCCAACTACACTTTAGCATTAGTTTTATTCCTGTTCATTTGCATTTTCAACTAGACCGTATATTCTTTGATCATTGCAGGAGAAGGCAGTGTTTTTCCATTTCCTCTTTCACATTGAATGCTCACCTTTAACAAATACAACATGAAGATTATTAAACGTACAAATCCCACAAACATAGCTTGAAGAATTTTAATCAACATATTCAAAAGTCTGTGATGCCATATAACTACATGTTGTAATCAATATGGAGTCAAAATAATGTGTGGAATGAAATAAATTCTATACTTTGTCTTGTTTATACTTAACTTTTTTATTAACACCTATCAATCATAAATCTAAAAATTTTCTTTTATAATTTATTATTTTGTTTATTCGCGAAAATATTCTTTGAAATAAACTTTTTTTTCTTACAGTTAAATTTTCTTACTTTACTCCCCAAACTTTACAAATAACTCCTATAAGGTAATTTTTGTCAACTCTATCTATTAGTATGTTAAATTGCTGACATGGCACCTACGTGTATGGTAGTACATTGCTGCCGGTACTAGTCATCCTAAAAAATCTATGAGGACACCCCATTCGAAATCACTTATTCTTCATTTCTTTCTTTCTCCTTCTTTGTGCTCCTCTCTCTCTTTGTCCTTATTCTATTCTCTCTTTCTCTTCTTTCCTTCCTCTTTATCTCTTATTTTTCTCTCTATTTTCCCACTTCTTCTTTCTCTTTGGCTTCTTAGTTTGTTGGGTTTGCTAGTCAAACCCAACTTTGGTCTTTGGGAAGGGAGGCTCGAGGCTACGGACTAATGGATGAAGTTGGTGGCACTTGACTTATGAGAGTCATTTGTACAATTCAAAGGTAAAGTGGGAAGATTAAATTTTAAAGAGTAAAGTGAGAAAAAAAAAGGTTTGTTTTAGAGGTTATTTTAGTGAAAGAAACTTATTTTT
>QANT01006146.1:0-18179 GCA_003254885.1 Purshia tridentata
TATGTAATTAAGATTCATGTGGTGTGCCTAAACTCCTGGAATGGTAGGCTTAATCCAAATAGAGTGTGGGGGCCGAGGTTTTAAATTTTGTTAATTTTTAACATATATGGTTTTTAAAAATGTAATCTAGAAAAATAATATTTTCATCATGAGAATACACTGGAAAATGAATATGAGAAGAAAAAAAACACAAAGAAAAGACATATAACATTACTTTCATGGGGACTTAAGTACTTTCCCTTCTATGTAATGTGTTATTTTTTCAATTTTTTGATTTTATTTATTCCCCACGTATGGGAGTGTGTGCTAAGATAATAATATGAATGATATGAAATTAGATTTGAATATATAACCTTAATTCTCAAATATATATATATATATATAATCTTAACATAATGTATTAAATTTTTTAAAATCACTTGTAAGAGCATTTCTGTAAGAGCATTTTTAAAAGATTCTTTAAGAGCTTGTGGCTACTTGATTTGGTGAGCCATATGTTTGGTGAGCCATATGTTTGATGAGCCACATCAAACATATTTGTTTCAAGAGACTCATCAAACAAACTTGTGAAATTTGGGACTTGAATCCCAATCCGCTATTCTGACGAGCAGCAAGTCACTCTTCAAATTATTTTTTACTATTAAGATATTAAGGAATGAAACTATTCCGAGTCATTCCTATTTATTCACCCATTTTATTTGTCCACCCTTCACCAAATTTTGAAAACGCATAAATATACTGATTTCAACCCTGGCCCTTTATTTCTAAACTGCCCCTTCCCCCTTAATTACTCTTCCACTTCCTTTATCTCAACTATAATCTTAAATTTAATTAAGAAAGAGAAATGCTACCCATGGGAATATTGTTGTGACAGTGCCCCATCTAATTGAATCTGCAATGTTCATTATAGTAAGAACTAAGTTGCTCGTCACCAAAGCATCTCAATTCTTACCAACAGTATAATTTTCTAACACTAGAAACTAATAGTACGTCATTTGAGAATTGCATCTCATGAAATGCAATCATAGTTTTTATTTTGATCTAACATATGGTAATATTAAAATCAGTAGATGATGAGGACATATAAGGTGGATAATTAGGGTGTTGGATGTGTATGTAACGACTATAATGGATATGGGTTCCATGGTTGCCAAGCTTCTTTGGTTTTTTTGTTTTTTTGTTTTCATGTGTCTTTCTTAGTCATTTTACAAAAGAGAACAATCATATATAATTAATTTTTAAAAAAAGGAGTGAGGAAATAAGATTGGTGGGTGGTAATAGTGTCACTCAATATAATATATTAAAAGCTGCAACACATTGGGACTATTCTAATAATTAATAAACTAATGAAGTTCTTAAAATCTCTCCATCAACTAATTTTTTATGTGCTAAATCTCATATATATTGATCAATTCAAACAACTTCGTTTTATAGTGTAGGTTTGTGTTCAAAATCGTTCATTTTTTAATTACTTTTTAAAGATTATCATTGCAAAAATCAACAAATTATTGTTTGCATATTGAAATTGAAATGTCTGATATGCTCATTTAATTTTGAATTCAATTCAACTAAACATGCCTATATAACTCCGTGTTTGCGACTTGGCATGCCCATTTTTTTTTTCTTATTATGTAATCAATGACTTTTGGTTTTTTTTTTTTAATCAANTTTGGTTTTTTTTTTTTTAATCAAATACTTGGTTTTTTTTTAAATCAAAGACTTAGTTTTTTGTTAATCAAAGACTTGGTATTTTTTTTTAAATCAAAGACTTAGTTTTTTGTTAATCAAAGACTTGGTCTTTTTTTTTTAATTAAAGACTTGGATTCAATTCAACCAAACATTATCTATGCAACTCTCCCTGTTTTTCCTTAACAGAAAAAAATTTTATGTCGGCCACTTGGCCCGCATGTCCTCTTTTTTTATTTTTTTATTTTTAATCTAAGACTTGCCAATTGGCCATGTTGGATTTAGACTATTCCCACCAAACTGGAGAAACATGATGTAGCACCGAGTATTTAAATATATACAACTTAAATATTTAATTATTCACACACCAACCCAATCATATTATCATACCATATATAATTGACAACTTGACAGATCGAGCAATTGTGCCTCACGTTGTTGGACCATCAGCTTAACATGACAAAAGAAAACACAAGGAATCAAACAAGGAAGTTAATTAATTGCCGAATAAATGAGAATTTGGAATCTTTAATACTGAGAATTTCAGTTTTTATATGTTTTTCATTTTGTTTTTGACCAAGACAGTAATACTAGGTGTTAGGTTTCGTAGAAGACTGAAACTAAACAAATAAAACTGAATAATGCTAATAAAGTACTTCCGGTCGAGTCTTTCAAAACCGGCTTCTGAATATTACTAGCTAACTCACTAACGTTCAAAAGTTTCTTTTATATAAATAAATATCATTTTTTTGAATGAGTTAACCCCTTTTTAAAAAAATATTAACATTGCTGCCAATTCAACGATATTCCATCTCTAAATTTTTAAAATTCATATTTGAAAATCTCCACAATGCATAAATTAACCCAATTTTCAGACTTCTCTTTTTTTTCTTTTTTTTTCCCTACTTTGAGCTTTTTTATATATATTTTTTTCATCAAACCGACATTGACCTTTAGAGAACGCCTTATTTTGCCCCTTAAAGATCTTATATATGGATTTGAATTTTGCTGATTCAGTTTCTGGAAGTTTTGAATTTCAAATATGAATTCATTTTTTTTCCCCTCTAAATTAATGCAAAAATATCAAGCATTCAATTGGTTCACATAAATGCATGCACAAATCTCCAATCTAAGTTTTGAATAAAGAACTTACAACCTGATTGAGTTCGCCTAATATAAGGGACTAATTATGAAGTACTGTGAATGATAGCTTTATAAGAGTTATTAGATTAATCAAATAACACATGATTTGCCGACTTGGTGTCACGAATGTTGTTGTTGAGACTTGGTGTTTGAGGTGCAATTCGGGGTGAGAGATCGACTTTGTTCCATTCTTTGTAAGACTGTAATTAGAACTTTCTCAAATGGACTTTTGGGATCAGGTTATGCTCTGGAAATTAGATAAGGGAATCTGGAGAATCCTAACATGTATTTTGGTTTTATTGAATCTTTGTTGAAATATATGCGTGCTAATGCTTGAATTATGTGAATTATCTAAATTACTTGAGTGCACATGATATGAATTAGTTAATTATAATATATATAATTACGTATATTTATCCGAAAATGCATTTATTTGAATGTGAAACATGATTCATTGAAAATAGAGCAGTGGTGAGTGCGTATGGATTGGGATTTAAACTATGCTATTTAAATTTGTAGTGTGTGCGCGGAGAGAAGTCCCTTTAGTTGTGTACTGATAAAATGATCTAATCTCCCAAGGCGCATTGAGAACTTCGATGCGTCTAGGATATTTTGGAATTCGATGTGTTCAAAATGAAGATATTTTGGACTTCAATTGCATATTAAAGTGAATATGTATTGCAATTTATTTTTCAAGGGATTATTAAGGAAGTGTAACATAACATTCATGCATCACTAATATTATTACATAATATATTATTTGTTTCATGATTGTGTGTTTTCACTGGCTTCAATTTAACAATTTTGCATGTTGAGGTCTTATGTCCCAACTAAGTTGTTGATTAAAGCTTACCCCCTCATAAACTCTGTAGGTGTTGTAGTAAAAGTTAGTGCGAAGCTGATCAGTAGTCATTGTGATTAAGCGTGAACTGAGTCAGATTTTAATTAATTTTGATTTGAGCTTGTGAGCAATATAAAGTACACAATCAATTAAACTTGAATTCAGTTGTAATACAATAGTTGTACGGAGTTTATTTTTATTTACTCTATTTTCCTCTGTCATATTCTGATTATATAAGCTAATTATATAATTAGAGTGTGATTTACTTCTTAATTCGAGATTTTGGGAAGTGACAATTTCAAGCTTGTCTTTCAAATGCTTTATTGATGCAACGCATAGTGGGTGATGAAAGGGTTCAGAGCATAGTCTTTCTTCAATATTGATTCTATAGATCAAGCATGGCAAGAATAAGCGCATCCATCATTCTGATAATTTCCAAAATTGAAAAATAGGAACAATTTCAAATTTATTAAAAATAACTTATAAAAGAGTTCATATGATAATTAATAACAATCCGTTACTAGATTAGAAAATATAAAGACTCGTTTAATTCAAATTTTGAAAGCTTGGGAATAGGAATTAATTTACGTTTGGTAAGTGTAGGGAAAATAAATAAAAATTATCTTTTTATTTTCATTCTCATGTTTAGTAAGGGTAACAATAGGAAATAAAAAATGATCATAAACTTTATTAAAATGGCAAAAGCATGACTAAATTAAAAATAAAACAAAACGGGATAGAAACCAAAGGACACTGTCTATGAATTATATATATATATTAAATGAATAGTTTGTATTTAAAGAGCGGTTTATTGACCAAACTATTTATTTATTTTCTTGTTGTGATAACAGTTATACAATCAAACAATTTTCAATAAATTAATTTTTCACACAAATAATATTTAATATGTAATCTGAAAAATGAACGGTTTCAACCTAAATCGGCATCGTCGAACAAGTATTTTGAAAGGGGCGGTGTGACCCAATTAAGTATTATATACCCTTTTATTTTTTTCTAACTCATATGGTGCGCATTCTTATATTGAACTTGCACTCCGACAAATTTTATTTATTTAAATACAATGATGTGGTGTAATGTACATATCGATCATGTGTCACATAAATTAGGGGAAAAAAAAATTAATTAATTGATACAATTAAGAAGCATTTTGCCGAGAGTAATTATTGATTTACAACTTACAGGTACAGCTAGGTTAAAGCACTACACAATCCACGAAGGTAATGCCATGGTCAATGGGACGAGAATGGCAAGAGTTAATGGAAATAATCAATGAACCTTTGCCTGTTGTTGATGTTGGGTTAGAACTAGAAACCTGAAACTTCAAGCAATGAAGATGAGACCGTTGTGAGAGAGATGGTACAGTGCCGTAGATTTCAGTTTCAGCCCAGAGCAAGCAAAACAAATTAGATTCTAGATGAAGCAATCCAGGATGGAAAGAATATGTTCCTAGAATTTTGTGATCCCAATTTCCATCAATGATGCCTTTGTACCACATCTTCTTATTTAGATCATAGGCCATGAGGTAGCCACGAGTAGTGAACCAGTAGAGAGTGTGGCCAACAACCACAGCCTTCCCGGAACAAGAAGGGTCTAGCTTATGACCCTTCAGTATACTCCATGAACGTGTTTGGAGGCTGTAGCTGTAGAGAACATTCACTTTGGCTGAGCCCACGAGGATCACTTGCTCGTCCTCAAGGGCTGCACATATAAAACCAGACCGGTAACTCTCATGAATGCGACTTGGAGGCTCAGGCAAAGCTTTCCATTCACGATTTGCCGGGTTAAAGACCTCAGCCCACGGTTCATGATCAAGATAATTACTCTTAATCTCCCGCCAAGCTCTCCATTTCTGTAATATTATATTAGCTGCCCGCACTTGTATCTCTTCTTTTTCACCATCATAACTTGGATTCTTTTTCAATGCCGCAGAGAGTTTATTTAGGCTATAGACGATGTGATCGTCAGCTCGCGGTTGTCTACTTTTATTTTTATGATGACGAATATAATTTGTATTCTGAGAAAGAGTAATGAATGGAGATGAATACCTTTTCACGACCCAACTTGATGTTGTTTCCTTTGGGGTGTTGAGTAGTGTTTCAAAATCAAGAAGATCTGATCTCCATGACGTTGAATTCCCTTTCACCACTGGCGCACAGAACTTAAATTTTCCTTCATAAGCATCCCGATAATCGGCTGCGGGATCAGCAGGATCGAAGTTATTGCTAACTTTATCCCTTGCCTGGGTCAATGTGAACTCGGCAGGTTCCTCGTTGACGTATACGACATCATCATCATCTTCAATATCATCGTCATCTTCATCGTCATCGTCATTGTCATTGTCATCGTCATCGTCATCGTCATCATAAGTAAGAGAAATACCACTAATTAGAAACAGCTGTCCGTTAAGAACTAGAGGATGAGGATGTTTTCTAGAAGACAACATTGTGGAATTACACGACTTCCAGCAAGGCTGCTGAATATCAGAAGATTCAGAAGCAATATTATTGAATATAAAAGCCTGATTATGGGGCTTCCCAACGTCCTCCTTGATGCTCCGTCGTCGACAATCGACATCAGCAGGAGGAGCCTCGGAACAACCAACACAGTACAAATCGGAATTCGGGAGGACGGCCCAGCTCGCAAGTCTGGTCATCTGACAGGACACCAAAGGAATGAGTTTCTCATGGGTTGCATAGTTATGATCTTCACTTTTGCGGTGGTGGCAAAACGGATGACTGTGAAAACATCGATCACAATAAGATCCTTTTTTGAAGGCGGCCTTGCTGGCGCTGCTGCTGTACTCACAATCGAATCGGGGGTCCATTGCATCAAAGGTATACCATTCCGTGACATCTCTGTGATTATGAAACGCACGAAAGCAAACCATTTTTGTTCGAGGCTTCATGCTCGACCATATGAAAGAAAACCATTCAAAACCCCCAGATATTTTGTGATTTTTTGCAGTACGTACTGGAGCCATAGACGTCCTATGGCAAAAATGTGAGATGAGTACCATTTTTCTAGACACCTTTAATAGGGTACTGAAGCATTATCTTTCAATAAAAATTTGTTAAGTAAAATAATAGAATATAAATATTTAAATTATAATTAACTAAAAAATTTTAAAAAATCACTTACCAAATTTTTGTTGAAAGTTAATAGTTCATCGCTTTAAAAGTGACGAGCACAAAATGGATTATGTGAGAGGAATAATACTACCTAAGCTTCATCATAAGCATTTCCCTTGCATTACACCTAAATCCGTGGGATGTATCATGTGGGTCAACTTCAATGTTGATGGTTTACCCACTCATCAACTTACATAATAAGTATTATGATAGAGAATATTGTATATGGATTTTAAAAGACTTTTATGAAGTTTAAAAGTCATGTGGTATTCAATTAAGATTTTTAAAGACTTTAAAAAAATAGATAAAAATCTATATGTATTCAATTAAGAATGTTAAGAAGTCTATAAAAGTCATATGGTATTCAATTAAGACTTTTAATGACTTTTAAAAAGTCCATAAAAATCTATGTGTATTCAAAAAATTATAGACTTTTATAGACTTCATTTAATGATGGATTTCTAAAGACTTTGGAAGACTTTTATGTATATTTCAAAGTCATTATAAATTCGACCTATTCTCTGCGGATTTATAAGGATTTCTATAGATTCTGTAAAACTCTGTGGAATTCTATGAAAATCTATAAATTCTGCGGATTTATAAGGATTTCTATAGATTCTGTAAAACTCTGTGGAATTCTATGAAAATCTATAAATTCTGCAAAAGTTTGCAACTTGAAAAAAGTCTATAAAAATCTTTATAAATCTATATACACTACACCCCCTAAGTCTTGGTCTCTCCGTGACTTTTTAATAGTTGCAGGCGCCTCTAGATCTTTTTTAATTTTTAATACCGAGGTGTTTTCTCATACCTTCTTTTTTTTTTTTTTAACACAAATTGCTTACCACCTCTTGCCATACCTTATTATTCAAATTAGAATTAGAGAGCAAATTGCACGCCACCTTACATCACTGGCCAACTCACTCTCTAATTGTCTTGCCATGTACGCCTCATCTTATAGGTTAACTATGGTTGACCTTTTATAATAAATATACAATGTGGTGTATAATTTTTATTATTATCTTTTAATCAAGGCACCCAGAAAAGGATTTTATATTCTCTTTACTCCATCCATTCCATTCTTATCCTCTATTCTAGGCTCTCAACCCTCTCCACCGGCGTTTTATTGTAGCCGGATTTCTCACTAGCGGAAAAGTGATATCATTCTGTTTTTCATCCAAATATTATATCAAAGATAAATGTTCTTACACAATTTCAATTTACTTTCTTAGTCATATTTGAGATGAAACGAAAGAAAGCAATTACAAACCATCTGTTGAACTCAATTTCTCTATAATACAATAAGATGAACATGAACGCCTTCAAGTCAAGGCATGTGAAAAACCCACCGATGAAGCTCACCCCCAAAGAAGTTGATTTGAACAAGCTATTCTCAGTAAACCACAGCTACAGTGGTGACAACTCCGGCAATAATAAAGCTGATCGACGGTGGACAAGGATGGCAGGAGAGAATAAGAATGGAAGAGAGTTATTAGAGAAGATAAAGAAGACTTTCTGGGTTAACTATATTTATTGTCATTGTTAACTATAGTTAGTTTACAAACTTTACATAACACACGGCAAGTTTAGAGTAAAGTGGTGACGTTGACCAAATGTATTTTAGAATATAGGCAAGTAATCAAAGGTTCAACAACACGTGGTCCATGACATTGGCTTGCCCAACAATTAATGGCACAAGTACTATAATTATTAAGTCTCATATTACTTTTATATCCTTGACTCCTTCCTCCCCGCTTTTGAATATATGATTTTGTTAATCGAAGACATAACCTCAAATTAAATATTTGACTAGTTATTGTAGAATCTTATATATAAAGATGCTTTAGCTCTCAAGTTTGGTTAATCAAAGATGAATTTTGAAAGGGCAATGCGATTGCCTTCTCAGATTGCCTTTTCCATTTGTCTCTGTTTTTTATATGTCACATGTCCATTACATACACTTAAAACTATGCATTTAAAATGGTTGTATCAATTAGATTCAGTATTTTAAGCTCTCAGATGAATACATTTAGGAGGTTTCGTGGCGTGTAATTCATTATGCTTGAATAGTTTAGATCCAGAGCATTTCAGTCTAAATGTCTGCCAATTTCACAATTCTTTTAGTAAACACATCTGAGTTTGTATGGATCTTAGTCAATCCTTGTGTTTTATGCTAGGAATGAGATCGAGCTACACAATACGACATCAATCCGAACTGCTCTCTTATTATAGCTAGGTGAGTAGACGACTTAGACGACTTAGACGACTTAGACGCATGGATTCCTTTTGTTATTGTTGAGGTTTGAACTTCAAATCCTTCAACTTTTCATTTTTGACTTTCCATTCCCAACAAAATTGACATGAGTTACATCACATAAGTATTAATGATGCAAGATTTGGAATAAAAGATGGAATTTATACCAGTTCCAATATTATTCTTCATAGACTTAATTCAGACAACCAAAACTGTAGTCGTGGACAACATCTGATGAGGGTAGGTCTTTATAGTAACTGCATACTGTTCACATACATCAACACAATAGCTGTAATAAATGAATGGTTCACAAACATTTCTTCTATGGCTATCATCTATGCATTCTTGATGACAAGTTTTATTCAAAACTCTTAATTTTTTTTTTCCAAGGAAAGTGGCAGAAAAAGGGGGAAGAGAAGAAGGAGAGGCAGATGAAGTGATTATTAAGTCCTTGGCTTGCACAACAATTAATGGCACAAGAATAATCAACATTACCATATTAACAAGTGTTCTCATGTTATTTCTGTTCATGACTACTCGGTCTCGCACCCCTCTTTTGAATATTTGTTTTTGGGAAATTGAACACAAAAACTTAACTTATACTGTTGAAATCATCTTACATAAACCTGTTTCAACTTTTTCTTCTTCCTTTTTGGGAGGGAGAGCAATGTGCCTCTTGGCATGCTAATATGAATGGGTGTGCAATTTAGATTTCTTTTTTAAACAAATAAAATTAATGGAATTAATCTACTGCTCCTCGGCTATGCTGCATGTGAGATCAACAAAAAAAAAAAAACAATAAACATGAATTAATTCATAATTCAGGATACATAACAATCTCATTACAAATTTACAAGGCGTGCGCCATCATTTTAGCTTTAATATCACTATGTTCATAGTAAGCTCTTGCACGAGAGTCCACATTGGAGGTGTCCAAAGTTCGAGTCATCATTTTGACATAAACATCATTCTTTCGCTGCTCATAATAAAGTTTTGCCCGTGGATCCATGTTGGAGGTGTCCATACTCATAATTTGGTCATCTTTCTCTCTTTGCTCTCTTTCATTCGTTTCCTCCACTATCTTCAGTTTTCTTTCACCAATTTTTGCCTTCCTCTTTTCACTCTCTTCAAATTGTCTCGTAAATTGCTCCATCAAGTCGCAAAAACGAGAATTCGAAGTATCTAATTCCGTGCTCTCCCTACGTGCTTCTTTTTCAGCTCTTCTTCTACGTTTTTTATTTTTTCGACACTTGGTCTCATAATATGGATCTTCATCAGTCTCGATTGTAATCGCCGTGTTAGGCTCTTGGGATTGTGAGGAGGATGAAGTATGGATGTTGGAATTTTTAGTCGTATGAGAATCGGACTTCTTCACTGTTGTCAAATCTTGCCCCTTCATGGTTTGTTGTAGAATTACCCAACAATGATTGAAAGTAAAACGTTTTTTCTCAAGCTCATAGTATAGTCTATTTGCTTGAAAAACCTAGAAAATGGTTTAGAAAAAAAGAAAAAATTAGCTATTGGGACCATTGTTGCTAAGATTAAAAGCTATGAGACTCACCTTGTCAGGTTGAGGCAACCCATTTTGTTCTTTATTTTCAATTTCTGCAAGACAATCACGAAACTTGCTGCAACTCCAGAAGATTTTTTTCCACCTAGCTTTGATGGAACCTTGAGATCTCACATTTTGATCACCAGTGGCCTCAGTATAATTTTGGTATACTTGATCACAAAAAGTTGTTGGTTGTAAATTTGAAGTGCCAAAGAACCGACCTTTGGTGATGTTTAACCAAGCATTGCAAATACCCACATCTTGATCATACGAGAATGATTTCCCCCTCTTTGTCACTTGCATGTTCAGTGTCTGTCAATTTTCAGAGAAATATGATTAATCAAAAAAATTACAAGATCGAGTCAGTGATATTGAACAACACAAGTGGGTATAAACTTACAAGTAATCACAAACTGCAATTTATCTTCTTAGTTCGAAAGCCTTGGCTTTTATCCAAACGGCAAGTCTGTAACCTTATGGAAATTAAAATTAACAGAAAAAACTACAATAATAAACAGAACATTTAACAGAGGTTGATGTATTAGGAAATACAATTAAATGAACAACAATGACATACCCAGAAACCAAATCTAAAAGGGTGATCATTTCAAACAGACAAAATGCATTGCGCACTCCAAATTTGTCAGTTCGTTACCAGCTTACCAAACACACATTCACCCTAAACAGACAAATGAACAACACAAACGCGTCGAGGTTAAGCTATCGGAAACCAAACACGAAATGTGGTTTGAGAAGGAGAATTGCAGTCGGCGGTGCGGCGGCGAAAGAGGTTGAGAAGAAAGGGGCTGAGGAGGCAGAGGCGGCTTTGTTTGTGTGAGAAAGATCAGAAACCAGATGAGGGATCTTAGGTTAGTGTTGCGGGGTGATTCTGTGTAGGAAGGACCACATTACCTTGTAGTCATTGCCAATCATTTCGAGATATGCGGCTTAATTTTTTTTCCCAGAGACATCTGGTTTATTTTTGGTCAAACTTGATTTGGCTTATTTAAGTGGTAAATAATGTGTTTTTTTTTCCCTTTAGGGAAAAATAATGCTACAATATCTTATGTATTTGCATATGCATTAGGATCACTCTCATCATCTAGTTGTCTTGTTTTTATATTTATTTTTTTCTTATGTTAAAAGAAGGATTTGAACTTGAGTCATCTTAAAAATTGTTAGAATACTAACTACTTATATATTAGTCATATTGTGTACGAGTTGATTCCTATATTTTATAGAATTAAAAGTCACTCATCCGAATTATATCTAAGTTTGGTCAGTAGGTTTGGTAAAAACCAATCCAAATAGAGGCGTTATGTTTATCATGTCAGAATCAAGTTATTAATTAATTTTACAATATTTTTGTAATCTATTATTATTCATATTAGCGAGTTGGACAATTTACGAATTTTTGTCAAGAAATTATACGTCTATCATAACTCACTAAATTCATGTTAGGTTTTAACCATTTTATCGCGTCAGGTTGAAATTGAGACCCCTACACCTTGATAGTAAACTAGCACTTACATGCATACATACATCATCAATTCTCTCACTTTCTCATTTAAAATGGTGGTCGCGAGTAGGGCCGGTGGCCGGTTGTAAGGTGAATTGTTAATTTTGCCTCCTGAAAATAGGTCATATGCCACACACGTGATCTACTTTTAAAGAAATTCTTAATAGAGTTTACGGTTTGTCCCACAACATGCACAAACTGTAAATAAATGTCTTAAACTAACATAAACTCAAACGTGTGTCCTAAAATAGGATTGACCCCACATATCCTGAGGTCTCATTTGATACATAAGATAGTATTGAATATGATAAATGATTAAATTTATGTGTATTCATAAAAGAATATGAATGATGTACTTTAATTTGAACGAAGAAGACGAATTATTTAATCCTCCCATTTTGGGGGGATCGGAATAAATAAGTTTTCTTTATAATTATTTTTAATACATGTTATAACTCTAAGTTAGAAACATTTTTATTGCATACACATAAATTTAGTTATTTATCCTATCAAATACTATCTTATACACCAAACGAGTCATGAATGAAAAATTTTTACATTCTAAAATAACTTGAGAAATTGTTTGAGTTCACACAGTTGTATTCAACATATCATACATCCATCTTCATATTTTTTTTTATCATATATATAAGAATGCGCGCCTTATTTTCTTCCCTCCAAGAAGTAGAGACAATATTTCTAAGAATCAACTGAGTTCTTCTTGCAGTTACTGTAGTAGGCATGCACAAACTTATCCTTGTCAACTCCTGCTTAAGATTGTTCAGAAACTTTATATTTTTGGAACCAATATATCATATGCATTACTAGTGCATGTGCTTATAAAACATTTCCTAATTTAGGAGAAAGGAGCTGGCTAATTATACCCTAATTATCATAATTGCTCGCATGGGGGAGGGGTGGGGGAAGAAACTTTGATTTAATTTGGTTACAAAAATGGGTTTTGTTAGTAGTTAGAACACAACAAAAAATCAAGGAAGGTGGAGGTTTATAGCTCTAGTACTGGTAGCTAGAGCACTTATGCCCACAAAGGCCAGAGTTAATACTCTCGCTCTTCTCCTCGATCTCTTAAATAAGAACAAAAAAAATGCAAAAAGGATTAGAGAGAAAAAAAAGAAAAAGGAATTAATTGGGGAAGGAAAGGTTATACCATATTGACTCTGTGCATCTATTTCTACAATAGTAATGATCATTTGACTATGATGAATCTTCTATTTCATTCATTTTCAATTGATTTTGGATTCCATGCTTCGACTCACCTTCTATTTTATAACTGCATATATATTCACATACTTCAACACAATGTGTGTAAAAGATGAAGGGATAATCACATTTGTATCTCTCAAAGCAACTTGCTTTGCATTCATCAAAGCAGGTTTCATTCAGACGCATCTTTAAATCAAGTTGAGAGCCATCGAGGAAATGAAGGAGAGAGGAATGCACAACAACTGTGGACAATACCATTGTCATCACAATTAATTTTATTTTTCTGTCCATCTTTCTCGCTCTTTTTTATTTTGGCGGTATCGAAAACTTATTGTGAATTTTAAAGATAACGTTTGCTTTAAATAATCGGTTTATTTAAATTAGTTTGAAGAGATTTTTATTTGTTATTTTTGGGCTATAACTTGTTTAAAATAATTAATTGTAAACAATAAGATTATTATTATTTTTTTTTTTGGTAAGAGTAACAAGAAGTATATGTTCAGGGACTTCAATCTTTTTTGGCTCTTGGCAGATTAAGGGAGCCTTTTTTTAATATCTCTTAAATTAATTATAGTTTGTCCCTTAAACGGAACCATCGGTAATCGATCAACTAATGTTTTTCATTCCAAAAAAAATAAAACTGATGTTTTTCTTTTCCTCTCTAAGAAACACACATACATTAAGTGAATTGGGGTTGGCCATATTTAGGTTCGAATCCTTCCATTAATTTCCCCTATAATTAAAAAAAAAAAACAAACACACATTAACGAATCATAAATTAACCAATTAGTGGTCCAAAAAATAAAAGAACCGTTAAAAACAAAAAAGGTCTAATAAATTAAGAAATAATTCAAGAACAAAAAATGATTAAGAAATAATTATTCATAGATCAACTAGTTATTAATTTGGTGACATTTTTCTTTCTAGTATTAGATGATGACTAAAATTTGACTCCCTTCCATAATAAAATAAACAACAATGCTACACTTACCACATTTTTATACTATAATTTTATATTATCTTATGTAGCAATCTATATGGCATTCATACATTAGACACTAAAAAATAAAAAATAAAAACCCTAAAAATAAGGAAATATCCTGCCAATACAATAATGACACGTAAAATGATATAACAAATATGGTAAGAATAATATTATTGTAAGATAAATAAATAATATTTATTCATAGTCTGCAAGAGTAATTAATTAGCTAATGTCATTCTTTGATTGAATGGTTCTATTAAATTATTATTTTCTTAATCTGGAGGAGTGGATGGGGGAGTTGAACTTCAAAATTCTCAAACATTACGAACAAAAATACTACTAGAACAATAGGTAGTTTATAAACAGTTAATGGCTTTTATAAAATTAATCGACATCATCTATTTAAACAAAAGATCACCTTCGTATAAATAAAAAAACAAGATCACCTCTCTTGGGCCCACTCTTGTTTAATGATCCATATTCTCTATTGGATCTATACTTAGGGCTCGTTTGGTTCAAGTTTTGAAGGCTGGGAAATGAGAAATCAATTCCATTCCCACGTTTGGCAAGTGCAGAGAAAGAAAATGGTTTCTTGACTCAAGGGAATCTGATGCACTTTTTGGAGGAAAAATGATCCCCTTGCTCAAGCTTGGGTTTTGTTTTCCCCCCTCTTGGAAAAATATTTATTGCATATTTTTTAGATAGATTTATCCTTACCAATTTTTTAAAATTTCAATATTATATATTCTTTTTATACTCAAATAGGATATAATTGGAAAATTTGATAATTTTTTTTTTCTTATTCCCATACTTACTAAAAATGGGAATGGAAATGAAAAGGTAATTCTTGTAAAATTTCAAATCTAGTCAACCATTTATTACATATTCTTTTTATACTCATATAGGATATAATTGGATAATTGGATAATTTTTTTTTTCTTATTCCTATACTTACCAAAAATGGGAATGGAAATGAAAAGGTAATTCTTGTTTACTTTCCTAACGTTACCAAACACAGTAATAGGATTCTTACATTCCTTTTACCCTGTAAAATGCATAGGAAATCAATTCCATAAACCAAACGGGCTCTTAAGGCTTTCATTTAATCATTTGATTATTATCACAATTATTTTACTATTTATCAAAAAATATTATGACAACTAAATCTAAATGACTAAAGAGTTTCTAATTTGGTAGATTTTTTGAAGAAACGATCTTTCAAGAGAGAGACCTATATATTTAACAGACAACTTAGATATTTAACTACATTGCAAAATGAGCCTTAATTTGTTTTCTTTAAAAGATGGGTCTACTTTATAATTAATTAAGCTCTATATATGTCTAGTAGTATGTAGAACAGTGTTAATTAAGTGAATACTAGGGATACTTGAACGAGAATTAGGTTGAATTTACTGATCAATATCTGAAGCTTAAGCATGTACAATGGGCATGCTAAAGCTATGTTAAAAACCATCTTTAGTGACAAAGTAAAAAAAAAAAAACTATAATAGGATGGCTCAATTTGGCTTTAGCTATGCTAAAGCTAATTATTCCACCCTATACGGTGAAAAAATTAGCAATAGATGTAGATATACTAAGAAAATTGTAGGTTTCAAGATTAGAAAAAACATGTGAAAAAAAATTTTAGGGTTAAACTTATTAGTTGAGCATAAATAGAAAAGAGAGGTTGTTGAATATGTAGGTTCCGTAAGAGAGAGAAAGGATGATACACATGAGTAGTGTTAGATTCCAATGCTCTATACATATGGCCTGCTTGCCCTTATTAGTTGAATACAAGGCTACATCTTTTGTGTAATTTTTTAATATACTACATGATCTTTGTACATGTATATATATGCTCATTATCATTCCCATCTGAGAAGTTGCAGAAATGAACGAGTTGCCAGAATTGATCATAAAGCTAATAATCAATTCTTCTTGCAGTTATTGTAGCAGCTAGGTTTCCCCTATATGTACTTCTCCACGTCAACTCCTACAGAATTAGCAATAACCATCAGATTTTTTCGATCTGTTGGAATTAATTAAAGTTGGAACCAGAAATTATACGTATTATATTACTATATACATATCTATAGTATGCATGTACTATCATATAAAGGAATTACAATTTGGTGAAAGTTAAATTTTGAAGATCCTCATATGCATTCCTTTTATCAAAAGCTGACAAATCAAATCTGTTTGAGGGTCAATGGAAAATAAGTCCAAATAAGGCAGAGCATGAAAAAATTAATCTACTTATCCAAAAATACACACCACAACTAAAATATTGGGGTATATATATATGAATCAATTAAGTACTTGGAGATTACTATTTGTGAAATACAACAATATATATATGCTCGATCTGAAGAACCCACGTTAGATTAAAGATTCAAACACTCCAACGTTTTAAGATTTAGCTAGTCACTCTCACTTTCAAATGTTTTGATTTTGACTCTTCGTTTCAGATCAAACATAGTTTTGACTGTTCATCCGAATGATTCAGGGTTGGGTATTTATTAGTTACACTTACCAAATGCTTATTCTATTTGAAAGTGAATGCATGTCCATTCATATATATATATACAGGTAAGCTCCAATGTATACCTCTTATAAATAAGCTATTTGCATACCCATGTTCCTGGCCGTTGGATCTTGTTTAATGAACATGTAAGGCTGTGATCAGTTTGAGCCACATAACCCGCTCAGCACCCTAAACTCGAAAATCTCAAGCAGCCAACCCATTTGACTTCACCCCCAAACCTGAAAATCTCAAGCTTCACTCAGAGGTATACCCATCTGACTTCACTCACGCAAACCCATCAAGCTTCACCCGAAAAGCCTGTGAACGACGCCGGGGAAGGAGGGAAACGGCCGTAGGAGACCCATCAAGCTTCACTCAAAACCAAGCTTTACCCAAAACAGAGGAAAGAGGAGAACGGGATCAAGATCAAGATTTTAAAGGGCTTGGTGAAATCACTGGGTTTTTTGGTGAGTGGGATCGCTCATAAGCGGAACTCACTATTGGTGTTGTATATGTAAAAACTAATTTTGTTCATTATTTAATTGGTCTTTAAGTTTTTGGGATGTGAGGGGTTGAGTTTGGCTTTGAAAGCGTTGAATTTTGTGAAGTGGGTAGAGCCATGGGTGTTCCTATAGGCTGTTTAGTTGCAGAAGTAACTTTTCATTTTTTTATTTTGTATGTTACTTATGTAATTCCATTAGGGTTTTGTTTAATATAACAAAGATTCAACTAGCTAATGGTTTTCAGCTTGGGACTGCTATAAATTCTATGCATCTTCATTTTGTTCAATAATTTCTTTCAACTTTGAAGGCAGATTTGTATTGTATGGTATGGTATGATGGTATATTTGGAGGATGAAGATGCTTTGATTGAATATCTGGGTATTGATTTCATGTTGGTTTCCATTAAAAAAGCAAAGTAATTTTCTTGCTTTAATAGTTAAACCAATCATTTCATTGTTAGATCCCTCTGTCTCCAATGTTTTTTTTATTTTTGCGTGAGTGAAGTCAGATGGGTATACCAAGCTTGAGATTTTTTGGTTTAACGGTGAAGTCAGATGGGTTGGCTTGCTTGAGATTTTCGGGTTTGGGGGTGCTCAGCGGGTTATGAGGCTCAAATTGATCTCAGCCTTAGATATTCATTAAACAGGATCGGATGGCCATAAGCATGGGTATTCAAATAGCTTATTTATAGGAGGTATACATTGGAGCCTAGCTGTATATATAAATGCAAAAGCATGCAATAGAAAGTTGAGCATTTTGACAAGATCGAAAACTTATACCTGCTGATCTAGTTTTTGTC
>QANT01006148.1:0-44516 GCA_003254885.1 Purshia tridentata
CATATGTGTGTATATTATACATTAATAATACTTTACTTATTACATTTTTATATCATATTTTTATATTACTTACGTGTTATTATTTTATCGAATATAATTCTTTTTTTCTTTTTAATTTTTTATTTTTAAATGTTTAATGTTTAAGTATCATGTAAATTGTCACTTAAAGTGATATAAACTTGTAATAGTTGATAAAGATAATTGGTTATACATATATGAAAAAAAAAATTCTATTTAGTAAAGAAATATTAAAAATTTTGCGAAAAAAAATAAATAAATAAATAAATGTGATAAATATTAGTATGAATTGGCTGGCTAGCATAATTCAAGCCCAAAATTTTGTCCACGGTCAAACTATGTTTAAAGTAATTAAAGCAAATGGTGGGTTTGTGGTCAGAGAAACGAATCATTCCTCACGTTCGCACCCATTTTTTTATTATTACTCCATGATCACATCTCACATGACATCTTTTTCTCCTTTTTTTTTTTTTTGGCCAAGACATCTTTTTCTCCTTTTTGTTTCTTATTTACAACTATTTTATTTTATTTTTTTGGTTAGATACTATTATTGTCATATCAAGAATTTTTTATTATATTTACATTCTGTGTATGGGAGAAGACTGTGTTTGAGTTGAAATCGTTGAAACATGTCCTTATGTATGGACAAGTGGGCCCTGTGGCTATCTCATGATTTTCAACCATTTGATAAATGAAACTTTTATTTTATACACACAAAAAGGAGATTAGAGGATAAACAAATTGAGCTTGAACCGAGTTATGCCAAACTTGAGTTTGACTTAAGCATCATGATAGTACTATTTCTTTTGAGATGAGAGGCTTAGAATACTTTATTGGGTGTGTGTAGCTAAACACAACTTAGCACGAGAGTAGATTGTCTATTACGATACCATATTAAAGTTGAACATTAGTTTCCTCTTTTGACCCAACAAAAAAAATAAATTAAAACTCAAGTGCTGAAGAGTCCCTCTTTCATCACATTTCTCTAACTTAATAAAAGCATCCAACACAAAACTAATTAGTAATAAATGAAAAGACTCATTTTTATATATTGAAATGTAAGAATTATAATGTTGAATGTGAAAAAAAAAATTTGGCCATGAATGTGAAAGTTTTAAACGTTAAATTTTGTGACTTTTTATTAAGCTTGAGAAGAGTTCAAGCTCAACAAAACAACCTCATTATGAGCTCAATGAATCATTTCATTTGGAATTTAATTGGTAATATGTTAAACGCGCGACATTCTATTTAAATTGAGTATGCATATAAACATTACACTTATTCAAGCTACAATTACATTTCTTATCAGAAGACAAATATGAATAATAGAAGCAATTTTTATAGAACTTGTTCACTAGTTTTTATAACAAAAGTAACGAGTATCATTCATAAGCTTAAACGAGCTCAGTAAATTATATTAACCTAAACTTCAAATTGTTCACTACCTGCATGACTCATGCAAAGGAAACGGAAATTACTCTAGTCAGTAATATCTCAGAGTCCATACTTTAGAATTTAGATAGCTAGGCTATAAGATATAAATCTGAAAACAAAGTGCTGACAATTACTTGCACATTCAATCCTATGCACCTCAAGTTTCTAGTATACCTTCAAGGCTTCACACAACAAAGAAAAAGAGCACAACCTAATTGAGCCTGAGACTATGTTCATTTGCCTTTATTCAAGCATTGGCAGTTGATTTAAAGTGATTATCATCAACCGTTGAGTAAACTTTGCCTTCCTGTATAAGATTATCAATAGCTGGCCTGCCAATGGCAAAACGATGTAAGATTTAGATATCAGTTTGGACGTGCAAGTGCGCAGATAGGTGTGTGTCTGTGTGAGTGAGAGAGAGAGAGAGAGAGAAAGAGAGAGAGACAGGAGATTGTTCACTGGAATTTTCAGTTGTCGGGCAATATCGTCAACATGTGCGCCTTCTTCTCTTGCACTGAAACATGCAATGCTAGTTACAATTAAGTAGAAAAAAGGAAAGAAAATGAAATGCATACATGAAATTCACACATCTGCATACAAAAAAAATTCACACTATCATTTATACATTTATGTTCAGAATTGTATTTCATACCATTAATCAGCATGAAATGAATTTCTTAATCACACACACACACACACACATATATATATTTTTTTTCTTTTTTGTTCTCTTCCATCCAGTGACTAGAGGAGATAGCCCTTCCCTTCCCTTAAACCCCTCCCATCCCTTAGTTTCAAACTGAGGACTTGAAACACCTCCTTGCATTATTTTGGTAATTAATTAGTGCAAATTTAAAATCTGTCAAAATTAAGCATGGACTACAAAATAATTTTAAAACAACCAAGATCATGACAAAAATTAAAGAAATGCCCAAAAAAAGCAACATTGTTCTAAGCATTTCGCAGATGATTCTATTACTGTGAATTGGAAATGGCCTTGTATCAAGCATAGAAGAAGGCTGTTTCTTGGGTGAAAACAAACTAATTATTCTATTTATTTTACAGGAAATAGAAATGTCACATAAAACATTCTTGAGTTTTAGTCAAGAACAAGCAATAGCCAGAATCTTGTCAAAAATTTTAGCAACTTCCAAAACAAAGGAACGCTGTGCATTTAATAGATCATTTTATAATTATGACTTGGCATTGACCATTTATCAACATAAGATTGGTGCTTGAGTAGAAATACCTACATCAAATTATCCCATTCATTTAACAGAATATTAGAGGGAAAATAAAATAAAATTTCTTGTCCAGAGCTCCTTTTTCCTAGTGTGTTTGTGTGTTGTCCCCAGTAATATCCACAATAAATAGATACTCTGACCCACTATCTTCTCATGGGCCAAAATCTGTCTCAATCTTATCCAAAAAAATATATTCTCATTTTAGAAGATCTCGTTTCTTCTGTCTGTGCAGCACTCATCAATTACATACACCAAATATACTTTGGCCCAATATAATGGGTGCTTATAAACCAAGAGAGGTCATCCATACATACAAGATTTGGATTGAAACATGCTAATAGATTTTTGCTGAATTGTCCCAAAAGACCCATATAATGTTAATGTTTAGTTTCTTAGGCTTTGGACACAGGACCATGGTTTCCTGATGAACAATCAGCTACAAACCAAGTCTGTATAGCACATGACCATGAGGCTGTTTTGCCACTTCACAGCAGTTTTCTTATAGATAAACATGACTATTTTCAATGTTATAGGTACTCACAGGTATGAAGGCAGGCACAAAACTTCTAAGACCTTTACTTCAGTGCTCTTCTGTCCCTCGAAGCTATCGAAGCTATATTGGCCAGAAAACTGAAGGCAAAAATAAACTGGACTAGTAAAGCAAACAATGAAAGATACATCAGATTGAAATCTATAGTTGATAATCTAACCTGATTTGTTGGAATTGTCATATGTGGCTGAGTAGTGACACTAACACCAACCTGTGGTTTCTATCACCACAAGTACAAAGACATCAGAAAACTAGTATACACTTCAATAACAGTGTCATCACTATGCAATGCCAAAGTTACAATCACATTTTCAGTAGTTAGACCAATACCCGTAACCTGCTGTTGTAGAAATGGACGTATATACACTCAATAAAGTGGCTTGCAATCTCATTATAGTCATCCACAGGCCTGACAATCACAACAACTTCAATGTTAGAACCTCAATATGAACAATAGAAAAAGTATAGGCTCGTCACTGAATCGAATCCCACTTCATTGATGACTTAGTTATTTCCAAGTCCTCTAACCCATGGCATGCATTTGGACCCAACTTAACAGCTATATTAAACAATTAAAACAAAAGCTAACGGAATGAGGATACTGGTTTTAGTGGTCACATCTCAGGGAGTTTCTCACAAGAAGCTTTTAGCTCTTCACTTTACTACATGGAACTTAGGGGGCATGATACTCAAAAGAAGCTTTTAGCTCTTCACTTTACTGCGTGGTCCTAAGGGGCATGATTACTTAACAAGATAGGGAACAGAACATTCTCACAAATTTTAAATTACTACCTTGTCACTCAAAAATGCAGTTCCAATACTTATTAATTCCTTTGTAAAAAAAAAAAAGAAAAAAAAAAAACCCTTCCTCATAAGGTTGTTGTCATTACCTTGTTTGTCATGCAAAACAATGCCTCAAAAGCAAATAATCGGGACGACATATTGTTTTTACATAAAATGACATATACTTAGTATCTCATTGCAAGGTTTTTTAGAAGGTAAATGATGAACACAGGAAGACCTCAAATTCCTGTTAGAACTAGAATATTAGCCACAGCATTCTCATCAAATAAAGAACTCAATATCCTAAGAGATGCATGTACAACAATGCATACTAAAAGATATTTTCCTTTCAACTGTACCATATCACAAGAAATCTTGTAACCTCCTCTGAAGCTCCTTTTTCATAAAAAGATAACAAAAAGTCAAACTATTTGATAAAGTTGAGACTTTTTTTTTTAAATAACTAATTTTAGCTCCTAAATTAATTTTATTATTTTCTCCATCATATTGCCCTAAATAATAGGTCATGCGCTACCTATAAAAGACAAACCAACCCAACTTTCCTTAGACTTGAACTTGATTGCATATATTCTTAAAATATAGGTACCAAAAATTGACAGGCCAGATTTTACCTCAGAATGATCAATATACTAATTACAAATAAACTTAGTAAAGACAAGAATTATTCCTTTTCTAAGGAAATTTAAATCAAATCTTAGTCAAGACAAGAATTATTCCTTTTCTAAGGAAATTTAAATCAATCACTGAAGTTGCTGCCTAGTATCAAGCAATTTCCTTGAATCATTCCTCCAATGATGAAATGATTATTCATCTTATTGAAATAAATTTTAATGCTAAGCTATCAACAATATTCAAACCTATAATCTTTCCAGTAGCAAATAAACAATCAATAGAAGTAACCTTCATGAAATAAAGGAAAATAAAAAATTCTAACAATAACCCAAGACAAAGACACAAATTCAAACACAATCCTAGTAATAACCTTAAAAAAAAAAAAATCCATAATGTACAACAAACTTTACCTAAAGACTGATGAAGAGGACTACTCCTCTGAAGTAAAATCTAATGAAGTGTGAAACAAAAGGGAATGGAGTTGTACCTAATAGAGAAGACATTTAAGGTCTTCTTACCCTGAAAGCTTTTCAACCGTCCATGAACCCGAACGTACATTCCATCCCTAATATCCAAGATAAATATTATGATGTAATAAATGATATAAATTGAAAGTTCACTTAATTTCATAGCAAAGTAGATGTGGATAATATCCAATATATTTTGAACAAAATGGAATGCGATTTGGAATATATATGACTTTGCATCTTACTATCGTAGATAATTAAGAAGAAAACTTGAAATATTGAGAGAATTGGCTTTATTCAAATAAATGTTTGAGAAACACCCAAATACAGCTACATGTCAATGGATGTACAATATGGAAAGAGATGCAATTGGTCAGAGGAAAGAAAGAAGCATACAGGATTCCTTCTATTTCATTTGTGTCTATTGCTTCATGAAACCTGCATGAACACAAGAAGCCATCATTGACATAGAATCATAAAATTAACTAACACAAAACTATCAAACCAATAAAAAGAAAAGGCTAGAGAAAACTCACCACTTGTTGCAATCAATCCGTCCAGTTCCATCATCAAGAATGAAAGTAACATCTGTAATTCTTCCAGCTTTGTCATGCACCGTACCCACAAGCTTAACCTAGGGACAAAGAAAATGAAAAGAAAAAAAAAAAATTCCCACAACAAATTTATAAGAAAAAAAGAACAAAAACCCACATTGTTCACATCAACTCCGTCAATAACAAATTCTGATTTATCATTTGCTGATACAATCGCATCGCTTATCTGCTTCACGGTCAGTGGAAGCAATGCCTGGATCTCACGATTCTGCAAAAGAATCACCAAAAACCTTCATAACCGCACTTCCATTAATGAATAATATAACCGCATTGCTTTAACTGAGCATTGCCATCTCACAAAACACCAAAAGCATATCCCTAAGTCTCTGTTTGGTTCACATGAAATCATGAGAAATGAACAATTTCTTAAACAACCCGATACCCATCAGTTTAATACCCTAGAAGTCCACAAAACCCTCAAGAGAAATTGACCAAAACCCCTAATTGCTTCTCCATCGAAAATTTCATTTTCCCCCTGGTTTCTTTGGAAGCAAACAGAGAATAAACACAAGTGAGAGTTGTTACCTTGGAGGAGGAAGCGAAAGAGGGGTCGGGGGTCTGGGTGGCCTGAGGGGGCATGAAGCCACCGCCGGAGAAGGCGGCACTGCCATCGAATTGGCTCATGTTCATGACTTTCTGGGGAAAACCCTAAGATCAAAGTTCCTTCGCTGAAAGACTGAAACGTTTTTGGTTTACAGAGAAGGAGCGAAACCTTAGAGCCGATAGGGGTATAAGAAATTAGATTCCCGCCACATTTTGTTCCTTTTCCTTTATCATCTTATTCTCTTCCCGTTTCTAATTTATTAAAAATGAATGTATTGAGTTTCATTTTGGGATGAAAATTGAGTGAGTTTAGCTCCAATTAAAACCCCCCAAGAAAAATGAGTTTATTAACACCATTTTTTCATGATAAGAGAAAAATATGGTAAATGACATATTAGTTTAAATGGGAGAAGTTTTTTTACACTATTTTAATTTTAGAGACGATAATACTTTACAAAAATCTCTTATGCGGAAGCTTTCATGTATAAGATGTGCAGAATTTTTTTATGGGTTTCCGCATATTTTCCGCATTAGAGAAGCTTCCCTTACTTTACCACTTAATAAAAAGTTGTGTCAATTTATCACATAAATTTATAATTTGTTGCAATGTGTTTCCTCCGTCCAATTTTGTCACTATTTCCATTAAAAATAACTATGTACCGCCAAAATCCCTTATCCCATATTGCCCAAGTTGCAATTTTGCTTTGTTCCCTACGTGCATTTAAAGGCAAGCATATCACTAGATATAGTGTTGTTGGTACCTTTCAATAAATCCAATTCATTTATATAAATCCAACGACTTATAAATAATAAGCCATTAGATTTGTATGAGTAGATGAGATTTAATATAAAATACCAACAAAACTTACCATATGACCATACCTAATTTAACTCATTTACTCTTACTCAAAATCCCCTATACAAGCCCAGTCGGACAACCCTGTAAGCAACCCGAAATGCTCTCGCCCTACTACTTTCAAGTTTCTTGAATCTTTTGTCTTACACAATTGCATACCGCCAAGCTATACTTTTGTTTCGCTACATGCATTTAAAAGAAAAACATTATATTCGACAGACCCCTATTTAACTTCTTCACTCCCACCCAAAATCTCATTGCACAAGTCCAAATTCCAATCGGACAACCCTGTAAAACTAACCCAAAATTTGGTCATTATCTCATCATTTCTTAGTCTAAGGATGGTCAAAATGAGGGACTAGATCACAACATCGAAGATTGATCTGCCCTCCTACCCTGCCAATGTGAACCGATAATTCTTAGTTTATGATACTCCAAGAAAGTACTTGCTTTCCAAATTGAACAGGTAATTAAGTAGATGGTGCCACTTCAGAAATTAGGTTCAACCATGCAAAACAGCAATATCCTCTCTGTCTCATATAATAGGAACTGTTAAAAATTATGTCAAATTCGATGTGAGATTTCAATATTCTCAAAACATAACAATTAGATTTGGTGATATGAAGCATATGTACATGTGACAAAATTGAATTTGATACGTAGATAAACTCTCTACTTGAATGTTTTTGTAATCCTATCAGAGCATTCAATCAAATAGGCTCAAAATTGAGATGTAAGGTTTATAATACTACCCTTATATATTAAGATGTAAGACTCCATGTGATGAGAATTTGTAAATATTATCATGTGAATCCATTTTTGCTGCAATTGTGGTCATATATCTAGAGGCAAATAAAATAACAACCAATAGCATGCATAGGCTAGATTGTGTAACTTATATGTATGATGAGGAAATCAAGAACAACCCTTAAAATATTGCTAATGCTAGCTCATAAATATTATCATCTAATTAATAGGGCTATATATGAAGTTTTCCCAAGCAACAAACATATATGAGAAAGTTTAGCTTTTCTGCTCATAAATAAAAGATGAAATTAAAAAGTTAAAAAGAAAGTTTAATTAAACTGCAGCTCGTCTTGGTGTCCCCTTGCGTTGTCTACGCCTCTTTGTATGCAATGGACTTGTAATTGCAGTCTCCTCCTCAGCATCAACTACTTCTTTTTCATGGGAATTGGATTCTTCAGCCTCTGCTTTCTCTGTATTATTCAAAACTTGATAATCATTGGCTGCACTAGTACTCTTCTTTGGCCTTCCTCTCTTTCTCTGCTTGAAATTGATCTTCTTCACTAATTTGTTGGTATTATGATCAGCTTCAACAGTACTGTTTTTGCTCTCTTCCTTTTGCACCTCATCCATATCTATAACTATGACATACAAAATGGTCTCTCTCTAGCAATAGCTAGCTAACATATATAATATATTCTATAAGTAAATGCTGAAGAGGCACAGAGCGTGAGTTGATTATTAATCTACAAATATTGCAGTTGTAAGCTGTAAATGGTACAACTTTCAAAACCCCAAAACTGGAAACAAAGTGCTTTAGCAGTTGGGAGAATTAAATTCATGTGTACATATCTTTCCCACTTGGATGTACATATTTAGTAAAAGATGGGAAGCTAGTATGATCAATAATGGTGACCATAAATTGGTGGATAATAATTAGAATATTCTAAAGAGTGAGTTTGGCTTTTGGTTTGGTTACTGACTTACTACACCATTATATGCGGACCTTCTGCATAGCATGTAAAAGGAAAAAGGACCAAGACAGGCATTTGTTTTTATTAACACTGATTAAGTTACATCAATATTATGAATAATTTTTTTTTTCATTTATTTGTATTCATACATATGTTAAGAAATTGGCACGCACGCCAATATTTTTCCAAGCCCTTAAATTTTCTGTTTTGATTTCTGTAATGAGGGCTCATTAGCCCATAGACTATAAAGTTCTTTATTAAAATGTTGGGAGAAAGATCTCACATCAAACAAAAAAAAAAAAAGCCTTTTAGNAAAAAAAGCCTTTTATAGATTTATAAGGATTTGAGTCACTTCTTCCATTGCCAATTAGTTTGGACATGGATCCAGTAGTGTTTTCTCATGGGGGGTAAGATGAAGAAATATCTAACTTCTTCTATTCTCCTTAGCAGATCTGAACCTTGAAATTAATACAAACTAAACCCTCAACCAGTTCCAACTTAACCATTTGTGTTTGCCAATTTTTGATGGAGCTCTCAATAAATTTGCAGGTGAATGATATGACAAAACTAATGATACAATGCTCACAATATTTGCAACAATGACATGTTACAATATCCAAAGTTCGAAACATGTATAAGGTATTAAGGTCTCGACATTTCTTCAGGTTCCTAAGCGGCAATGGTTCCATTATGTATTTACTGCTTCAAACACATCAAATTTGTATAACTTGCTGTTGATAAAAACATAACCCTTATGAAACCAGTTGCCTCTTTAGGAATTTATGCATAAGAAAGTGGCCAAATCATCAAGTTTGGAGGCTTAGGCAGGTAAGAACCAATGAGGCCCCTCCTCCAGGCAAACAAGCAGCTGATCACAATTTAGGCCAAATAGTGCCAAGTAAAATATCATAAAAGAAACCAATAACGGGTTCAATGGTTGGATTGCGTTGAAGTGGGTTTTGGTTGTCTAAATTTCCTCCAACATTTGAGAAAGCATGCAGAAACTAATACTCCCACAGGTCCTTCAATACCAAGAACCATGGCGAAGGAGGGGGAACTTGTTGCAGTAGCAGTCACTGCAATGACGTAGGTAATGTACATTGAAATCATACAGAACTGAAGATTCCGCCGCAAAGGGAAACTGGTTGTGAGGATGTTGATCATCCAAAGAGAAACCAACAACCCCATGTTAAGCTATGACTCTTGGGCTCTTGGGGTTGGGGAGCTTAACACGAAAGGTTTGAGGGACAGAGATCCCCGCTTGAAATGTTGTTGTAGCAACTAATACAAATACAATTAACAGTGCGTTACGCGCATCATTCGGGGAATCTCTGTCCCTTCTGAATTTGAAGTACTCCAATGAACCATCAGCTGAATGCTGTGCCTGTGGCACGGGCACAGGCGTATTATGGTTAGTATTAGCTGAATGTTGAAGTACGTTTGGTGCCACCGAATTAGCTCCGGCGGCATCAAGGAGGATCTGGTGGATCTCCCTGTCACCGGCTTCACTTGGGAACATTAGTAGCACATCAACAGCTTTAAGATCCCTTCCGTTCTTAATATTCACTAATTCCAATCTTGCATCTGGAGTAGGAGCACCACTTCCTGTAAGAGATATACCTTAGCTAAGCTTGTAACCGTAGCTTCATTTGATTTATTTTGAATTTCCCTTGCTGTTGTCATTCGTTGTGGACTTCCTTAGGAATAGGTCTTCCTGATAGATAGCTACCAGCAGTCCTCATCTGTTGTAACATGTGTTCTTTATATTTGGTATTCTAATGAGAAGGTGATGCGAGTTCACAACAATTCAAATCTCCACACTTCCATTGCCAACTAACAATTCAACCACCTATCAATAAGATATTAATTTCTACTTCATTCACTTTTTGTTGGTTATAGAACAATTAGGAATACACCTTTTATATAAATTGTAAAAGAAAACAAAAAAATGTGTATAACTCAATATAGAACACAAGTAAAACAATAAGTAATATATATAAGATACCAATAACATACAAAAACCTACTGCAGAATTAGTATAAACTTAATGAAGATTGAGACTTGTTTTGGCAATGTCTTAGAGACTAATATTTCACCCCTACTTTTGTGATTGTAGTTTCAAAGTAGGTGACCATCTCTCGGATACAATTAATAATTCAAGGATGAACACTCAAACCTTGAATTCTGGCGAACTTAAGTTTGTTGTGTTTTTCTCTTAAGTTTTAGAAAACTATGGAATCTAAGCTTCATCTTTCTTTGATTCTACAGAAGATGTTGTTTTTATAGAGATTAGAAGGTTATTATCTCTGTAAAAAACTAATTGCAACTCTTCACAAAGAGAAGTTGCAACTCATATATCAAGTGAGAGGTCACAGCTCTTCACAAAGGTTGAAAAGGTGCAACTAAAAAAGCAATTTTTTGGGCTTAATGACCGATCGTTCATGATTGACGACCGGTCGTTCATGATCGACGACCGGTCAGTCACAACACGAGCCTAAAACCAAATTGTAATGCACTTTTCCAACCTGTCGGTCTAGACCAGTACCTAACTCTGTTTTGAAAGAACACTTAGACCGATTGATGGACTCTCAAACCGGTCGATCAGATTTCTATTAAAACATACTTCTAACATTTTTCTCATCAAGCAAATTCACTAATAAATTAAGGAAGGAAACTAATTACTCACTTACCTGGCGCTGCTTTTTCCAAGTTGCAAGGTGAAGAAGTGAATTCCCATTCGCTTCTGTCATATTAAGGATGGTCTCCATCTTCATTCCTCTCACCAATTCCACCAAAATTCTAACTGCTTCAAACTGGCTGCTCTGAACAGCAAGGTGCAAAGCAGTCTCTCCTTGTGCAATCACATCTTTAATGGCTTTCGAACAAACCCGAACCATTTTTCTAATTGCATCCACTCTCCCTCTGCTAGCAACATAATGAAGAGGAGTCCAATCATATCTTCCTTTAAGCTGGCAGAGTGTGTTAGGATCGATTAGATAGAATGGGAAAAACACAAGAACATGGGCTGGATATTTAATTAGCCCAACAGAGTGTTGGGCCAACTTTCTGCAGCAGCACTCTTACAATCTCCAAATGCCCATACAAACATGCGATATGCATGGGACTAAACCCATCCTGGTTCGTTTCTCTGGCAAAAGCTGGTTTCAAACTTACAATCTGCTCCACAAACTCAACATGACCACCAACGCAAGCAAGGTGTAAAGGGTTGTCTTTGGAAACCAGCATAACACCGTCAAGTATATTTGGATTGTCTGTCAGCAATTCAGCCAAGAGTGTGACATTCCCTGCTCGAGAAGCCTGAGCCAGAATTGGGTCCATTCTTGATGAGAGTGAAAGATTTGTTCGATTATCATGTAAAAAAGAATAGGGCTATCAACCCTGTACCCTAGATTGATGCTGTCCGGCCGGCTAACTCCTTACAACCTTATCTTTTCACTGTTAGAAAGTGGACTTAGTAATCATTCTTTTTTCTTTTTCATGGTTTTGATATTTCTTTGCAAGTAGGCTGCCATAACTTTTTCTCTTCTTCCAAATTAACATCAAATAACAAAAAACTCCCACAAGTCAAATGGTAAATCACATCTCTCCTCTAAAGATCGAGGAAGTTAATTAATTAGTTCCAACTCAATATCTTATTTCCTCCAAATTGATATTAATTCACACCTAAAATTGCTATAAATCTTTGGCCAAAAAAAAAACTGCTTGTTGATGCAAAAATCTGCTCAGACCCTTGCAAACAATTTAAATGAAGACTTCTACTAATATGGCAAGCTGAAGAGTTGAGAGGTTGATCCGAGCACGTCAGTTAGCTGGTTTCGAACTTCTTCTTACAAGCTAATCAAGAAAGAGCACCGATGTGGTACCAGCCGAAGGTACGCCGATGGTAAAGTCAGAAAGGTGGAAAGAAGGAGATGCAAGTACAAATGAAGAACACAGTAAGAACTTGAGAGGAAGATGAAGGAAAAGAGGTAAGTTTTTCTAGGTTGATTTCTTCAGAGCTTAGGCAAGTGTTTTCTCAGAATTGTCTCTCTTTACCTTGTGAGCATGCTCTTATTTATAAGCAAAGGGTATGGGATATTTCTGCTGGTTTGTAAGTATGATCATGGCTGCTCATAGGTTTCAGATGCTATATTTGAAAAACAGGCTGAATGGCTGATAGACTTCTCATTTAATGCAGGAGGGATGGCTACCATATGGCTGGAAGTCGCTTGCATTAAATGGAAAGTAAGGCAAAGCAAATAAGCCATAAATGAAAAGCAAAAAGGTACCTTCGGTATGTCAGGCACAATAACTGCGCTTGGGGTTTGTGCTCGACTTGGAAGAAGATGAGTCGAAGATGATCGATCCGATCCAAATGAGGCTTCGAGAAGTAGTCGACCCGCGCGGGCGTTTGGTTCTTCCAGATAGTGCTCGGCTCGGAAAAGACAGTGGCTTTCGATTCGAACACACAAAGGGTGAGACAGTGGCCAGAAGGTCGTCAGCCAAAAAAGAATACTTCGGATGGTCAACACTCGGATCCGAAGAGAGAATCCGATCCGAACGTTGGTAACTTGTTGGTCTTTGCCTGTGTGTAAGTTCATTTCGTTCGGATCGGATCGAGCGATAGGATCCGATCCGAAACAGTTGCCTTGATATACCTTTGACTGAGGTGATGGCGTTGCACTTGGACGCAAGACACCACATGACCTGTAGACGTTTGACCGTTGACTCTTATTGGGGGTGTCATCCCCAAACACTGCTATAAATCTATTTCAGCATTTGCTCCTATTGTTTATGTCATATCCCTCACACACGTACCCCACCCTGTCCATATATTCTCATAAGAAATGTGGTCAACAAATAGTTTTCTACATAGAGGTCGTACTAATCTCAGACGGCAAACCATCTCCAGTCACACAAGATTGACGAGTGTCTAAGAGAGATATTGAAGCATGATATGTAATTATAAATAAACACATTAATCACGTGGTAATTTATTATTTGATAAGCCACCAACATGGGTTGTTAAAATATAAACAGTACCTAATAATATTAGCAATATGACACACACATATATATGGTAACAGTAACAAAAAATTTGGCTCTACCCAAAAAAAGAGTAACATATAATCTGGGTTGCAATACCACTTTTTGGTGAAACTAATGTTCATCATCTTCTCACAACTATTGCAATATCACATGATCCTACACACAACCCATGCCTCTTAGTTCCAGATAGACTTATGATTAACACCATAATTGCAAACATTTATAGGCCTAATTTTTAATTAGATGATAATATTATTAACGGAACTTTTTCTTGCCAGAGTGTAAATTTATAAGTTCAACTAAATATATTATTCAACAAAAGCAATCAACCGGCTATAAACAGGCCCATCTCAAAAGCCCATCTAATGAATCCCCTAGCCATATTTTGTAGGTCCAGGCTATTCCGACTACTCTTTTGTGCTGAATTGACCACCCTCACAACATTTTTTTTTCCCTTTTTGCCCTGCAGTAAAAAAAATTTTTTCTCTCTTCCTCCTTCCCTCACTGGACCACCCACCCCCATCCCCACCCAACCAACTCAGATGCCGACGCGACCCCATTGCGCCACCCCACCCAACCCAGCCACTGGCGCGACACCCCCTTTCTCTTTCTCTCTCTCTGCGCAACTATCTCTCTCTTTCTTCTACGCGACCCCACCCCCAGCCAACCCAGCCACCACGTGACCCCATCCCCACCCAACCCAGCCACCACTACCCCACCCCCAGCCACCGTGCGGCACCTTCCCCAACCAACCCAGCTACCACCTCTCTCCAAACCCATTCGATAGCATGCTGTTGAAAAATACAGAAAAGTTCGACAGTTTATGACTGAATATATGTAATATGTTCGATAGAATACCTCCGAATGCTTTTTTTAAACACACATATTTTCCATTCGGTGGTTGCTTACCAAAAACATTGACTACGTTCGACAATAGGGTGCCAAATAACCACCAAAATTTCGGTACACCAATGTCGAAAAGTTTCTAAACAGGTGAAAATGCAATGGGTTCACACCAGTGGCTGAGTTGGGTGGGGTGGGGGTGGATGGTTCGGTGAGCAATGGCGGCTCCACTTTGAAAGAGGGGGGTCATACGACCCCCCGCCAGCCGGCACGACAACTCTTAAAGCACCTCATAAATGAGGAAACGACCCCCCAGAGTTGTGGAAAGTGACCCCTCACCACCAGACGACGACCCCCTGACTTGAAGGCCACCAATAGCACCAGTGCACTACTAGGCACCGTTACTTGCTTGAGTGCTTGACTGGTTCTAGTTCTTATTTCTAGGTTTCTGAGTTTCTCTAATTCTTTTTAGTTTTTATTTTTGAGCTAGGAATTAAAATAAAATAAAATAAAACTGAAATTATAGTAGTGTAGCAACCCACCTTCTCCCACCCAAAAATCAAACCCAAAACCCCCAAATTCCCAATTCAAGCGCGATAGCTCGAAGAGAGAAAGAGAGATTTGTTAATTATGAGATATGTATTAAAAATAATAAAAGAAATAGATATTTTATAGAGAGGTCAAGGAGAGTGCTTTTCAAACAAAAAAAAAAAGTATTTTTCATTTGGGTTTGTGGAGAGTATTTTTTACATGCTTTCTATGGATGGACTTAAAATTTATATATATATATATATATTTTATTACAAGTAAGATTAGGGTTAATTTTAAATTTTAGCTTGGGCTTTTCAAAAGTTAGAGCTGGCCTTGACTGAAGGACTACTCTATTATTAATAGGAAAATGATTTTGGGCCTCCAAATGAGGTGCCTCAAAATTGCCTCAATGAGGTGGAATTTTCATTTCATAATTGTGATTATCCAATTCATATTTTAGTTGTCACATCAATATTTTTAATGACATAACTACCTTTTTAATTAAAAAATATACAAAAAAAATTAAAAAACATATAGAAAAACATAATTGTGATTTCTATATGTTTTTCAATGTTTCTGTATATTATTTTTAAGTTTTTTTAATTTAATCTTATTGTTTGTAATTTAATATAAAATTTAATTAAGCGTAGATATACGATATGGAAATTCCATGTCACTGAGGCTATTTTGAGGCACTTGATTCTGAGGCCCCTTAGCGCTCCCCTTATTAATATTACATATAAATCTCAAGTTTGTGGTTCTTTAAAAATTTCGCTGCCGCTACGCGGCATCAAACAGAAAGGTGTCTAACATTGACCCCCCAAGTTAAAAATCTTGGATCCACCACTACCAAGGAAGGAGGGAGGAAGAGAGATTTTTATTTTTTATTTTTTATTTTTTATTGCAGGGCAAAAAGAGAAAAAAAAAAAAAAAGATATTGTTGAGAGGGTGGTCAACTTAATACAAGAGGGTGATCGGTATAGTCTAGACCTATTTTGTATTTTATTCTTTGAGTGCCGAAAACTAGCAAAGACTTGAGATGTAGCAGATGAAGCTGCTGATGAGGAATTGTAATTAGAAGAAGAGTAGGACCCACATGAAGAAGTTCCCATATCTTCCAAATCAGACTTCCACAACTCATGACCTTCATGATCAAATTTCAGCTCCAACCCATTAGACCCTTCTTCAGCAGCAGCTCAACATTCTTGTAACTCTTCCTCAACTTCCTCCACAGCCAGACCCTCCTACTCCTTAATGGGCCTGCATTGTTGGGCCTGCCCATGCCCAGGCTACTTAGAGCCCGTGGTGGCCCAACAATCGGAGGCGCGAAATGCTCCTCCGGAGAATCGAACTTGAACTTCCCACTTGAAAGGTACAGTGCCAACCAATCGATAGTGATAAGAACGCGAAGAGCAGCCCACGGAGGAATTTCTCGAGAGAATTTTGTTCACAAAAAACTCATTGGCTTGGAACATTGAAAGGGTTTTCTTATCAGAGGTTTTGGTGATTGATTTGATCCTCTCCATTGTTTTGCTGTTTTTGTTTTTTCTAGTATTTGGTGGTAGAAATCAATAGTCCGTTACATTCACACATTATGTTTATATAGGGGGGTCATAGGAAAATATAGTTGGAAGGTAAATCAAAGTCATACCAAATTTTCATATATTAAGGAGAATTAATTCTGAGGAATCAATACTTCATGGTCACTTCCCATATTTGAATATTGGTTATGCGATATGTCTGTTAATTATGATCATATCCATCTGTTAATTATGATTATATCCATCTCTTTTTCTAACTTTTAGTTATAATAGCACTCACTCCCTTAGATTAATTATTTCTATGTTTTAATTATTATCATCTAATTAATAGGCTATATATGAAGTTTTCCCAAGAAACAAACATATATGAGAAAGTTTAGCTTTTCTGCTCATAAATAAAAGATGAAATTAAAAAGTTAAAAAGAAAAGTTTAATTAAACTGCAGTTCGTCTTGGTGTCCCCTTGCGTTGTCTACGTCTCTTTGTATGCAATGGACTTGTAATTGCAGTCTTCTCCTCAGCATCAACTACTTCTTTTTCATGGGAATTGGATTCTTCAGCCTCTGCTTTCTCTGTATTATTCAAAACTTGATAATCATTGGCTGCACTAGTACTCTTCTTTGGCCTTCCTCTCTTTCTCTGCTTGAAATTGATCTTCTTCACTAATTTGTTGGTATTATGATCAGCTTCAACAGTACTGTTTTTGCTCTCTTCCTTTTGCACCTCATCCATATCTATAACTATGACATACAAAATGGTCTCTCTCTAGCTATAGCTAGCTAACATATATAATATATTCTATAAGTAAATGCTGAAGAGGCACAGAGCGTGAGTTGATTATTAATCTACAAATATTGCAGTTGTAAGCTGTAAATGGTACAACTTTCAAAACCCCAAAACTGGAAACAAAGTGCTTTAGCAGTTGGGAGAATTAAATTCATGTGTACATATCTTTCCCACTTGGATGTACATATTTAGTAAAAGATGGGAAGCTAGTATGATCAATAATGGTGGATAATAATTAGAATATTCTAAAGAGTGAGTTTGGCTTTTGGTTTGGTTACTAACTTACTACACCATTATCATTATATGCGGACCTTCTGCATACCCTGTAAAAGGAAAAAGGACCAAGACAGGCATTTGTTTTGATTAACACTGATTAAGTTACATCAATATTATGAATAATTTTTTTTTTTCATTTATTTGTATTCATACATATGTTAAGAAATTGGCATGAACGCCAATATTTTGCCAAGCCCTTCAATTTTCTTTTTTGATTTCTGTAATGGGGGGTCATTGAGCCCATAGACTATAAGGTTCTTTATTAAAATGTTGGGAGAAAGATCTTACATTGAAAATAAAAAATGGCCTCTTAGTGGTTAATTTATAAGAGTTTAATTGAGTCACTTTTTACATTGCCAATTAGTTTTAGGAAGGATAGATTGACAGTGATGAATCTAGGTTGTTTTCTCATGGGGGTAAGATGAAGAAATATGTAACTTCTCCTATTCTCCTTAGCAGATCAGAGCCTTAAAATAAAAACTAAACCCTCAACCAGTTCCAACTTAACCATTTGTGTTTGACAAATTTTCCATGGAGCTCTCAATAAATTTGAAGGTGAAAAATATGACAAAACTAATTATACAATGCTCACAATGTTTGCAACAATGACATGGTACAATATCCAAAGTTGGAAACATGTATAAAGTATTAAGGTCTCGACATTTGTTAAAGTAGAGTACAACACACACATACTTTTCCTATATAAGAAAAGCATCAAACCAAGTTATGCATTAGAAAGTAGCGAAATCATCAACATGAGTTTGGAGGGAAACAAGCAGTGATCACAATTTAAGCCAAATAGTGGCAAGTAGAATATCATAAAAGAAACCAATAACGAATTCAAGGGTTGGATTGCGTTGGAGTGGGTTCTGGTTGTCTAAAATATTTCTTCCCACATTGGGCCAAGCATCCAGACATTAATATTGCCACGGGCACGGTCAGTTCACCAAGAAGAGCGTAGACCAAGGCGTGGGAACTTGTTGAAGTGGTAGTCACTGTAATGGCGTAGCTAATATACATAAAAATCATACAGAACTGAAGATACCGCCGCAAAGGGAAATTGGTTGTGAGGATGCTGATCATCATAAGAGAAACCCCTAACCCCATGCTGTTGGAGATATGAAAAATTCCCAACGCTTCTGCCTTACAAAAATCCACAAAACTGAGCCCCCCTGCTAAGCTATGACTCTTGTGTCTGGGGAACTTAAAATGAAAGGTTTGAGGGACAGAGAGCCCCGCTTGAAATGTTGCTGTAGCCACTAATCCAAAGACAACTAACAGTGCATTACGGGCTTCATTTGGGGAATCTCTGTCCCTTTTGAATTTGAAGTACTCCAACAAACCATCAGCTGAACGCTGACCCCGTCGCCCTGCCACAGGCACAGCTGGCACGGGAGTAGTATGGTTAGTATTAGGTGAATGTTGAACTAGATTTGGTCCAGCGGCATCGAGGAGGATCTGGTGGATTTCCCTGTCACCGGCTTCACTTGGGAACATTAGTAGCACATCAACAGCTTTGAGATCCCTTCCGTTTTTAATATTCACTAATTCCAATCTTGCATCTGAAGTAGCACCACTTCCATTGCCAACTAACAATTCAACCACCTATATCAATACGAAATTATTAATTTCTACTTTCATTCACTTTTCTCATCAAGCAAATTCACCAATGAAGGAATATATGAAACTAATTACTCACTTACCTGGCGCTGCTTTTTCCAAGTTGCAAGGTGAAGAAGTGAATTCCCATTCGTATCCTTCATATTGAGGATGGTCCCCTTGTTCATTGATCTCACCAAGTCCACCAAAACTCTAACTGCTTCAAACTGGCTGTTCTGCACAGCAAGGTGCAGAGCAGTCTCCCCTTGTGCAGTCACATCTTCAATGGCTTCCGAACAAACCAGAACCATTTCTCTAATTGCATCCACTCTCCCTCTGCTAGCAGCATAATGAAGAGGAGTCCAATCATCTCTTCCTTTAAGCTGGCAGAGTGTTGGGCCAACTTCCTGCAACAGCACTCTTACAATCTCCAAATGCCCATACGAGCATGCGATATGCATGGGACTAAACCCATCCGGGTTCGTTTCTCTGGCAAAGGCTGGTTTCAAACTTACAATCTGCTCCACAAACTCAACATGGCCACCAACGCAAGCAAGGTGTAAAGGGTTGTCTCTGGAAACTAGCATAACACCATCAAGTATATTTGGATTGTCTCTCAGCAATTCATCCAACAGTGTGACATTCCCTGCTCGAGAAGCCTGAGCCAGAATTGGGTCCATTCTTGATGAGAGTGAAAGATTTATTCGATTATCATATCAAAAAGAATAGGGCTATATATATCAACGTTGTACCCTCAGATAGATATGCTGTCCACCAACTCCTTACAACCTTTTCTTTTCACTTTTAGCAAAGTGGACTTCAGAATCATTCTTTTTCTTTTTCATGATATTGGATATTGGTATTGGTATTTCTTTGCAAGTAGCTAGGCCGCCATAACTTTTTCTCTTCTTCCAAATTAACATTAAGGGTTTTTTACGCAAATACCCTCTGAACTATAGGAGGTGCTTCCGTATCATCCAAATTTTTTTTTTTTACTATTTACCACCTGAAATTATAAATATGTGCCAATGTGGCACTTACAGTCAATTTTTTTGTTAAATCATCAATTTTTCTCAAACTTCCGAATTTGCCCTTAAAAGTTTTGTTTTTCTTAATTATACTTGAGGGCAAATTAGGAAGTTTGAGAAAAAAATTGATGATTTAACAAAAAAATTGACTGGATGTGCCATATTAACACATATTGATAACTTCAGGTGATAAATAGTTAAAAAAAAAATTTAGGTGGTAAGGGAGCAACCCCTTATAGTCCAGGGGTATTTGTGTAAAAAAGCCTAACATTAATACCAAAATACTCCCACAAGTCAAATGGTAAATCACATCCCTCCTCCAAAGAGGAAGTTTATTACTTCCAAGTTTCCAACTCGAACAAAATCTTATTCAAATATAATATCAATTTGGAGGAAATTTCCTCCAAATATTATATTTGAGCCTAAGTTGTACCGACTTTGGTTAGAATGGTTGATATATTCATAATATTGTTTGAGTGTTTAGAGTTCAATGAGAGTGCGAATAATGATCGATTTTTATCGATATGGGTTAAAAATTAACAGATGTATAATTTCTGCTAAATCGGCAGGGTCAGTTTGCACATATTAACATAAGTTGTTTTGACTAAAAAAAGAAAAAGAAAAAAAAAGGAAACAGAATTAGTTGTTTGTGACAAAATAAAAAAGAGAGTTGTTTAATTAATTTTGCAATTGCAGGGATACGATATCATTATTTATATGTGCAAACTCTAATTCAAAATTCACATATTCATCAATCAAGGAAATATTCAAAGCTAAACATATGTGATAGAATTTTTAAGTAGAGGGAAAGTAGAGAGTGAAAATTCGAGTGTGTAGGAGAGAGTTTTTATCTTTAGCTAACTAAATCAACTTCAATTCACAACATATGTGATAGCTTGATTCACTCCTTTAATTTTGTTTCATCAGAAATTCTTTAATGTTTCAAATTAATAAAGTCCTTCAAAGGAATCTGTTATCTCTATTCTCTACCGTGTATAATTGAATTATTTAAAAAACTTGCATCTTAAGAAAAAAAAAGTAAAAGAAAAAGAATAACAGGTGCTTTGGCAGCTTTTGGGTTTCTCTAAAATTTTTCTTTTTGATTAAAATTCTCTTTTTTGCTCTTATTTTGATCTGGTTATGGAATCTCTATTTTTGAGTTGTTAAAAAATGTGGATAATAGCAATTTGTTAAGTTTCTCCTTCTATTTTGTCTAAGGATAGGTAAATGCTATATGTATCATATTATCCTTTGTTTTTGTTGTTTATGAGATTTGAATTATATGCTTGTCTTATTTTTATTTATTTTAATCCTAATCGTGTAATATATATAAGAATTTACAACTCATTCACACCCAAAAATGCTATAAATCTATTTCATAATTTGCTTATTGTTTGTACCCTCCTAAAAATTTAGGCTGATGAGCTCAAGAAGATGGAGACAATATTATTGGGACTGCTCACAAAAAGTGGATACATATGTATATTAATGTTCTCAAGAGGTATTGTAGAAGGCATGGGCATAAGATGACATCTTTTAGTCTTTGTTGGTGCCCATCATCATCATCACCTTTTTTTTTTTTTGAGGTGAAACTTTATGGGAGAAAGAAAGGAAGATGGGAATTGTTGATGAAGCTTACACCATAGTATTAATCCAAAAAGTGATTCGGCCCTTTATTTCTTTTGGACAACGTACTGCTTATTATTCAAAAAGCAAAAGTAAATCACTCACAAGCATTGACTGGCTATAAAATGGAACCTACAGTGTGATTTTGAAGGACAACTCTCCAACACAAAAACCCAAATTACTCACACGATTGGAATCCTTTTAATTCTCAGCAAATTTTCTGTATTGTTCATCCTTTCTAGTAATTTATAATTCGCAAATATCTAAAGTTAGCTTTGTATCTCTTTTGCTTCTTGATTTTATTTCTACTTTGTAGTTCATCAATACTCTTTATTTAAAAGTCTGTACTTTATTTTTGGGATTTTATTCTATTTTAGTAGTATTTTATTTCAAACTTTTCTCTCAAAGTTGTGTACTGTTTATCTTATTTTCCATTTCCATTGTTTAATTTTGCTCAAATTTGATTCTTTATTGCACTTTAATTACCCTTGTCCTTTAAATTCTTTTAGTATTTTAAAATAGAATGATTATATTTCTATCCCTTTGTCAAATTTTCCCATCCACTTTTTAATGAATATATTAATTGACAAGTTATATCCTCCTGCAAATTGACCGTTAAGGACTTGAATAAAAATAAAAGAAAGTAGTCCTACTCTACCCACCCACTCCAACTCACTCACCTCCATACATAAACATAAACTATACAAATCCTAGAAGGGTGCTTGATCATATCTATTTCTCATATTATTAATTCGTTTATTAATATTATTTTTGGGTGATAGGACAGTTAAAAGAGAGTGGAAGATTACTTTTTATAGTGGAAAGGTAAGCATAAGTCAATTGCTGCAACCTTGCTTGTATATATATATATTAGGGTAAATAGTTATTTTGGTTAGACTTGGCAAACGGGTCAAGTGGAACGGGTTCAAGTCAAACCTGATATGACTCGTTAGTGTTAACGGGTTGACACGACCCGCACTGATAACATGCGAGTTGTGAAAATCCCCACCCGTATACGACTCGAAAAATTAATGGATATATCTGACACGACCCGTTAACCGGCAAAAAATTCTAATATATTTTTAAATTAATTTTAATATAATTTCATTAAACAAAAGAATAATAAAAAATCTAAAAATTCATTACAGCCCAAATAAATTCAAAATGGTTTTTCTTTGCAAGAATCCAAGATAGTTTAAGCGTCCTCAAATTCAAATAGTTTAAGAAATTACAAGCTCCAAATAAATCAAAATAATATAAGTAATTACAACCCAAATCTAAAATAAAAAAACTAATCAAAATTGTATTACAACATTTTCCAGATCTTCTATCTCTTATGTAGGTTATTCTATAGTTTCAACATCCATATCCACTCTTAAGTTTTTTTTTTTTTAACTAAAGTTATTAAATTGTCTTTAAACATTAACGGGTCACCAGTGAATTGACCCGACCCAAACCCTTTTTTTAACGAGTCGTTAACGGGTGACACTGATATGAACCGGGTCCAAGAATCTCAAACCCAAACCCGCAAATTTTCGTATTGTTTCGTGTCGGGTTAATGGGTCGTGTGCACTTAGTTTTTTTTTTTTTTTTAACTAAAGTTATTAAATTGTCTTTAAACATTAACGGGTCACCAGCGAATTGACCCAACCCAAACCCTTTTTTTAACGAGTCGTTAACGGGTGACACTGATATGAACTGGGTCCAAGAATCTCAAACCCAAACCCGCAAATTTTTGTGTTGTTTCGTGTCGGGTTAATGGGTCGTGTGCACTTTTGTCATGTCTAATTTTGGTCCCTAGACTATTACACTTATTAATTTAGTCTCTAGACTTCTAATTTAGAAAATTAAGGACTCTGACTTTTTCAATTTTGTCAATTATAGATTTTTCCATCAATTTACACATTTTTTATGCAAATTTATGTTTTTATAACACTATGTAAAGTCTTTTTTGAGGGCAAAATAGTTCCTTTTATTTAGACCTTACCATTTTTTCCTCATTTATCATTTTTTTCTCCTTCATTTCTTGCTAAATTTAGATAAAAAAGGTGTAAATTGATGGAAAAGTCCTCAATTGGCAAAATTGAAAAAGTTAGAGTCTTTACTTTTCCAAATTAGAAGTCTGGGGACCAAACTGATACAAGTGTAATAATCTGGAGACTAAAATGATTATTTACTTTATATATTATCCTCCTTAGAAAATGGGCGTTGAAGATCACTCTCCCCTACAACTTTTTTGCATGTTTATGCTATTCAACATTGCCTGCTAATGCATAATGAATTTTCTATAGTTTCATGCATCTCCTACCAACGAGTAGGCCTTTTTTTCCAAACTCTCTTTTAAAAAATGCATTGGCTTTTACCCAAGTTCGAGAATCCATTAAAGTAAAACAAAAAATACACGTTACAGACGAAAGGTGGATGCTCATTGGTGAATAAAGAGAGTGCTCATGTCTTACCTTAAGTTTCTCATCAAGCGGAAGGGAAGGCTTAAAGACATTGGTATGTTATGTCAATTTAAACTAACAAAATCATCGATCACATAGCCAAACACATATTTGCATCAAACACTAAAAACATGTATTTGATTAATTTTCACTGTTCAATTAATATAATTGACTATTTGGGAAGCAATTGTACATCAAACGCATAAAAAAAAAAAACAATTATACATTTCAATTGACATAAGCTCAATACTATTATCGATTCTAAATTTTAATGACAATGTAAAATTAAGGTTTATGGAAGACAATTTGTGGGTGGGTGGAAATAGTGCTTAATAGGTAGGTATTTGAGTTAGTATACTAACGGGTAATCTAGGAATAATGAGAGGTGGAAAAAGTGATTTCATATATTTTTTAATTTAATAGGGGGTATAAATAAGGTGGGTTAAAAATTAGGACAGAGCGGTGGAAATAATAGAAGTACTCTTAAAATAGGATCCGAATCTTCTTCTAAGCACTCTAATCTCTTAACCTTACAAGTTACAAACCTTTTAATTATAGAGTGCCATATGTCTTTTTTAATATCCTATGGTTCACACTTGTTTATAACTCTAATTACCAAATTAAAATAATTAAAAATAAAAAAACCCCCTCCCCACAAAAAAAAAATAAACAACGTTAATTCAATTCCCTTTCTCTTCCAAAACCCTTGTCTCCCATGGCTTTTCTGTAGCCATTGCTGCTTGAGACTCTGTTGTCCTTGTGAGTTCCATTTCTTATATCCAAGCTTAATTTCTATGTCCATATGCATAAGAGCAAATTAATTAAGCACAAAATTAATTCTGTGCTAATTACTAATCAAACAAAAGAATTAATATCAAATTTATATTTTGGTGCAGCTTGGAGGACCAAGTTGGGATGTGAAACTTCGAAGAAGGGATTCCAAAACAGCTAGCTTCTGTGCTGCGAATAGTGGAGTCGTCCCATCTCCCTCTTCTACCCTCAACAACCTAATCAATAGGTTCAAAACAAAGGTCTCTCCACAAGGGTTTATCCTACTCAAAATGGGGTAAAAAAAAAAAAAATAACAGGGCCACGAGAATACAGAGAAGTCATGGGGGAAAAAAAACAATGAGAATACAGAAAAGCTATGGGAGACTAGGGTTTTGGAAAGGAATTGAATTAAGGTCATTATTTCTTCTTCTTTTTTGTGGAGAGGAGGTTTTCTTATTTTTAATTATTTTAATTTGAAAAAAAAAAAAAAATAACAGGGCCACGAGAATACAGAAAAGCTATGGGAGACTAGGGTTTTGGAAAGGAATTGAATTAAGGTCATTATTTCTTTTCTTTTTTTTGTGGGGAGGAGGTTTTCTTATTTTTAATTATTTTAATTTGATAATTAAAATTCTATTCATCTGCACTTCAAAAACTAAACATATGTGATAAATTTCTTAATTACAGGAGAGGAGGGAGGGGGAGAGTGAGAATCCGATGTGTATAAGGGAACTTTTATCTTCAGTCAACTAGGTCAACTCTAATTCATAATATATGTGATTACTTGATTCAATCCTTTAATTTTGCCTCATCAGTACCATTCTTAACATTTCAAATTAATTAACAAAGTTCTTCAAAGGAATCTGTTATCTCTGCTGCACATAATTGAATTAGGGGAAATTCCCACAAATAAACCATATTAATTTCAAAATGACGTACTTTTTTAGACCATTCAAAATTTTTTGAACTTTTTTAACTCTTGGGCTCAAAATGACACAAAAATATCCTTACTCTTTATAAGGCCTGTACAAATGGTATACAAACAGTGGATAGATTGTGGACAAACCAAGGACAGTATAGTCCTACAACACGAGTTAACATGTCTACCATTTGTCCACTGTCTGTACACCATTTGTACAGGCCTCATAAACAGGCAATACAAATAGACCCAACTCCTTCAAGTACACATGGTGTACAAACAGTGGACAGGCTGTGGACAAACCAAGGACAGTATAGTCCTACAACACGAGTTTATGTGTTCACCATTTGTCCACTGCATGTACACCATTTTTATAGGCCTTGTAATGGAGTGGGGGTATTTTTGTCTCATTTTGTGTTAAAAAGCTAAAAAAGTCCAAAAGTGTTTAAATGGTCTTAAAAAGTCATTTTTAAATTAATTTAATAGATTTGTGGGAATTTTTCTTGAATTATTTACGAAGCTTGCATCTTAAGAAGAAGAAAAAAAAATACCGGTGCCTTTTACATTCGTAGTTTGCATGAATACAGTGAAAGTCATATCAAAATGTTGCTTTTTGGCTGCTTTGGGTTACTCTAAAATTTTACTTTTTGGCTAAAATTCTCTTTTTTGCTCTTCTTTTGATATGGTTATGGAATCCCTTTTTTCTGGTTGTTAAAAAATATGGCTAGTAGCAATTTGTTAAGTTTCTCCTTCTGTTTTATCTAAGGATAGGTAAATGCTATGGCCTCGTTTAATTGATAAGAATGGATTGAAAAGGATAAATGACAAATTCATGTGTATTTGAAGAAAAAAATTCTAACTTAAAAAAGAAGATGGGAATAAGATAGATAAATTATAAAGAAAACTTATCATTTCCAATCTCCTCAAAATGGTGGGGATTAGTAAGGATAACATTTCCCTTGTGGCTCCGTTTGGCAGTGCTTTTAGAATTGTCAAAAACACTTTCAGATTAGTAAAAGCGCTCTTGGTAGCGTTTGGTAAAAATGTATATAAGTGCTTTTGAGTTATAAAAGCGCTTTTAAGAAGTTTTTTGAGAAGCACCTGACAGATGCTTTCATCAAGAAGTACTTCAAGTGTTTTTGCATGAACCACTTAGAATTTTTATAAAAATTTGTATGTGCTCATTTTCATGACCGCTTCTAGTAAAAGCGCTACTAAATAAAAGCGCTTCTAAGAAGTAGTGCCAAACAAGCCCTAAGCCATTTTCTTTCCATCTTCTTTCTTCAAGTTAGAAAACACTCCATCTTTTTCTTTAAATACATATAAATTTGTCATTTATCATTTCTAATCTAATTCTAAACACCAAACGAGGCTTATATGTATTATATTATCCATAGTTTGTTGTTTATGAAATTTGAATTATCTACTTGTCTTATTTTTATTTGTTTTAATTTTAATCGTGTAATATGAATATAAGAATTTATGTATCTTCGGATTCATTGGTTTTGGTTATGTCATATCCCTCAAACACGTACACCACCCCGTCTATTCTCATATGAGTGACATTAATTTACATAAGTCTCACATAAGAAATGTGGTCAATAATTATACAAATAGTTTTCTACATAGACAGGTCGTACTAATTCTCCAGAGTCACACAGGATTGAGGAGTGTCTAGGAGAGATATTGGACCATGATAAATAATTATAAATAAACACATTAATCACGTGGTAATTTATTATATGATTAGCCACCAACATGGGTTGTAAGTATATTAATAGAACCTAATAATATTAGCAATATGACACATATATATACATATATGGTAACAGTAACAAACAATTTGGCTCTACCCAAAAAAGAACATATAATCTGGGTTGCAAATTGCAATTCCACTTTTTTGTGAAACTAATGTTCATCACCTTCTCATAACTATTGCAATATCACATGATCCTACACACAACCCATGCCACTTAATTCCAGATAGACTCATAGTTAACACCAGAATTGCAAACAGTTGTAGGCCTAATTTTTAATTAGATATTATTAACGGAACATTCTCTTATCAGATTCTAAATTTGGTCCATTTATAAGTTAACTAAATATATTATTCAACAAGAGAATATAACCGGGCTATAATGATGAACAGGCCCATCTAAAAAGCCCATCTAATGAATCCCCTAGTCATATTTTGTATCTTATTCTTTGAGTGCCGAAAACTAGCAAAGACTTGAGATGTAGTAGATGAAGCTGCTGATGAGGAATTGCAATTAGAAGAGCGGGACCCACATGAAGAAGTTCCCATATCTTCCAAATCAGACTTCCACAACTCATGACCTTCATGATCAAATTTCAGCTCCAACCCATTAGACCCTTCTTCAGCAGCAGCCTCAACATTCTTGTTCTTCCTAGCCTTGTAACTCTTCCTCAACTTCCTCCACAGCCAGACCCTCCTACTCCTTAATGGGCCTGCATTGTTGGGCCTGCCCATGCCCAGGCTACTTAAAGCTGGTGGCGGCCCAACAATCGGAGGCATGAAATGCTCCTCGGGAGAATCGAACTTGGACTTCCCAGGCTTGACTTCCCACTTGAAAGGTACAGTGCCAACCAATCGACAGTGATAAGAACGCGAAGAGCTGCCCATAGAGGAATTTCTCGAGAGAATTTTGTTCACAAAAAACTCATTGGCTTGAAACACTGAAAGAGTTTTCTTATCAGAGGTTTTGGTGATTGATTTGATCCTCTCCATTGTTTTTGTGTTTTTGTTTTTCTAGTATTTAGCAGTAGAAATCAATAGTTCGTTGCATTCACAACACACATTTATGTTTATATAGGGGGTCATAGGAAAATATAGTTGGAAGGTAAATCAAAGTCATACCAAATTTTCATATATTAAGGAGAATTAATTCTGAGGAATCAATACTTCATGGTCACTTCCCATATTTGAAAAATGGTTATGCGATATTTCTGTTAATTATAACTATATCCATCTTTTTTTCTAACTTTTAGTTATAATAGCACTCACTCCCTTAGATTAATTATTTTTTGTTACTCATTTTAATATAGGTTTGGAAAAATATGGTTTTTCCGTTTTGAGGATGTTACTTTTCACACAATGATTCCTAATTTCTTGCATAATCATAGCCACTTTGGTAGCCATGAATTTTGATAGTTGATGTGTTTTCAAAGGTGTTATATCCACCCTTCTAAATATTTTTATTTTAACTAAATCACTATCGACTTTTGTCTGTAAAACTTATTTAAAATGACCCAAGCCTAATTATCTCTTTTTCCTATGCATATATGGAGGGTTGTTCCATGCATAAGAATACTATGCATAGCCCTTGATGTAGTGACAAAAGTAATTTAAAGTCTGAAAATTGAACGAACTTAAATTAAGGTTGAAGTCTTGAAGATTGTTCTATCATGAATCCACTAATTTGGTGGGTTCTTAAATTTGGGGAAGTGAGCATCACCCCCGTTGACTTTTTGCTTGTATTCTAGGAGGCAGAATTCCTCTTGATTATCTCTAATAATTTGCTTAAGTTCTTCATCTTTGTCAACTCTTTCATTTTTCAGTATACCTTTTCTCTCTTTCTCAGAACGATGGAGATTTGGAAACTAAAATCTTTTCCTTTATATAAGGAAAATTTGACAATGTTCTTTCAGAGCCTTGTTCCAATTGATTTGAAAATTTTCCAAAATCATGTGTTGACTAGTTAATAGAGAAGTCAAGTGAGTTATGAGGCATGCATTTTTCTTTTTCAAAGGAGTCTTCCATTCTTCATTTTATCTAGGCTTAATTGGAGTACTTGTTCCGAAACTTTTTTACGATTTCCTCTTTGGTCTTCTAACTCGTTTTTTAATTCGCAAGGTCCTTAAAACTTTTCCCTTTTTTCCACTTTAATTCTTTGCGTTGCACCAATTTCATTAGAATTTCTATTAAAATCGGTCCCATGACAAAAATTTCCATCCACACCTCATTAAGAATAAAAATAAATAAAGACAACTCTCCAGCAATCCTCTCCATACCTCACTCAATCAGATATGGTGTAGGAAGCGACACAAAGAGCATGCCAAAAGCCTATGCGAAGAGTGATGCTTGCTTGGTTTGCTACAAGGAGCATGCTAATGATCCTTTGAAATGTGCTGATTTTGTTAAAATTTTCACAATCCATACCTCACTCAATCAGATATGGTGTAGGAAGTGACACAAAGAGCAAAGGATATTCTCCATGATAAGGAATTCAACCTTCCATGCCAAAAGCCTATGCGGAGAGTGATGCTTGCTTGGTTGGCTACAAGGAGCATGCTAATGATTCTTTGAAATGTGCTGATTTTGTTAAAATTTTCACATGTTGTGTTCGCAGAGTTAGGTAGCAAGTGAGTTTGGCAGAGAAATTATGTTTTACAGAAATTTTTAGGTCAATGATTACAAGCCTATTTCAAAGATTTTTGTAGTACAAAATAAACCCACTCTACGTACCCAAACAAAAACAAATCCAGTACTTACAAGTTACACCCTAACCTAGAAAGAAAGGAAGAAAAAACACCCCCAACCAGAATGTTGAAATTGATGATTTGGAAAGAAATTACTATTCTTACATTGAAGATTGATGAAGAACTTTTGTTGGAATTAAAGACAGTTAAAAGAGAGAAGTGAAAGAGAGAGAGAAATTAAGAACGTGAATGAACAATTTTTTTATTTTAAAACTTGGTCATGTCAGAAGCACACAACCATTTTTAATAGAAAACCGAACTGAACTAAATAAATGGCTAAAGTGGAAAAGATGGAAAAATTTAAGGTCACCTCCATTTAAAAACTGAGTTAGAAGACCAAAATGGAAAATCAAGAAAAAAATTTAGGAACTATTGCTCCAATTAAGCCTTTTATCTATTATAAGACTACTTTCAAAATGAAAAATGAGAAAAATATAACCAAAAAGAAATTGTGAGTTGGAACAAAAAAGTGCACGAAATATTGAGTCAGGATTTTATTTAAGAACCTTAATAAAAAAATTAATTAATTTGTATATATTACAGAACATAATACAAAAGTTAATAGAAAGCAATTAACATACGTACAAATTTGTAGTGTCATATACTATATCAAACTCGCCTTGCAATGCTAACCAGAACAGCACTAAAATTCCAAGGACTGCAGCTGAAATGACCACTTTTACTTCCACTGAAACATTCCCTTGCTGGAGTACTCCTCAAACTTGAACACTGCCTAGAAAGCACTCTTCCTTTGGAGAAAGAAAACGACGACGTCGTCGATGACGATCTAGAAGAGCTCGAATTACGCGGCGGCGACGCCACAAATTCACAGTCCGAGCTGCTACCAAACTCCAACCTATCAAATTTACCCGACCCCCCACCACCACCACTACCAAGGATGTCAATACTCTTGTTTTGTTTACAATTTTTCCTACTTTTTCTCCAAAACCTGAGCCTGGGCCGTGTTGGAGTTGGGGGCTTATTGGGCTGGTTGTCAATGATGGGCCTGGAAAGGCCCAAGCTGATCACTGCTGGGGGAGGACTGATTGGTGGGATTGCTTCTTGTTTTGGTGGGTCCCTGGGGGTCCCTGGCTGCATTTCCCAATTGAATGGGACCCCTTCGGTGCTTCTGTAGTAGTAAATCCGAGAAGAGCAACCCACTGAGGAGTTTCTTGAGAGGTTTCTGTTGGAGAAGAACTCATCCCCTCCAAGTATTGAAACTGCTCCTTTCTCCATTTTTGTTGCAGATGAAATTGAGCACTTGGTATCAATGTGTTTGATAAAAATGTCGATGAAAGCTAGATGGGAGAGCATGAGCTTATGGAAGGTGGGATATAAATATAAGAGGGGATTTGGAATCCCGGGTTTAATGGCATGTGATGGTGTCTTAGGGTGCATGATCCTTTTGTTTTGATGATTGATTGACAATTTAAAAAGTAGAGGTTATTTACTTGCAATTTACTTGTGATCTTGTTACTTCTTTTTCGAGTCACTTGGAATATGTATGTTAAATATGTAACTTAAATGAATTATCAATATACATGTGGTTAGAAATAGAGCTGGGATTTTAAACCGACAAAACCGAAATACCAACCGAAATAGAGCATAGGATATTAGTTCATTAGAAATAAGGTTCAGAGTGAGCCAAATTTGAATAAATGAAGGATGCCACTTCTCTCTTAAGTTGATCCCCTTCCAAACCTACATTTGATGAACAAAATATGGTAAATAAATTTGGTGATACCATCACTAATACTCGTTAGGGCTAGACAAGCAAATCAAAGTGAAAAGGAAATTTTATCTTTATTCTTAAGCTTACGTTAAACAAGCACTAATTCTTCTGGATGTGTCGGGCGGCCTCTGTTCCATGTGCAATTACCAAATCCTTAAGCCATGTAGTCTACCTTTGCTTCTTATTTACCTCTGAATTTGGAAAAGTGCAAAAAATCAACCAGTTATTGGAATGAGAAAGTGCCACACCAACTTCTTGAAGACTTGAACAATCTAGAAGGCTAGAAGTACCCTAATTATTTTTGGTCAAGTGCCAACAACTCATAAAACTTGTGCAATTTGTCACATGCATACTTTCTAGTCACCGAAAAAAAAGTGCCATTGTGGAGGACCTTGATTCAATGAACCAAAAATTACGTATTAAGTTGACTTTTAATGTTTTGTATGATCATATTAATTAATGAGATTAGAGAGGAAGTAGTTAACCAAATTACATTAAAAAAACTGGCATCTACTCATGAGACTTATGGACTACACAAAAGAATGTAATCCTCTGGTATCCCATAAACCTCTCCACTGATGAAGGTGATGTTTAAGCTTAATTTTGCTTTATCAAGTAGCAACCATGTGAATAAAAATCCAAAAACTCATACCGAGTCTTAAACATTACAGAAACAATAATACAAGACATTCTTCAAGTTGGGAATAGAAGATTTAAATTTGAGACATTCTTTTAAAGTACCAATTGAATCAAATCCCAACATGACTATCCACAATTCGACTGAAAAATTTCAAACTGGTTTAGAATTAAATGGCATTGATGAAAATAAAATACAATCTGAGTTAGCTGACTACTAAACTATGCTTAAAATCGGTTTAATCATACATTCATAAGGAAAGCTAGATAAAAATTATATTTACAATACAGATTAAAATGCCTTCTAGGTTTTACAAGTCAAACAGATTGTTCTGGATACTCTGGTCAGAAACAAGCGTACAATAGTCTACAAGCTTGCAGCCTTCATCTCAGCAAACGCCAACTTCAAATAGTCTTTGAGATCGGCCAAAAATTTTGGGTTTCATTAGGCTTGTTAGTTTCTTACTCCCTGAACATCAATCAAAAAGAAAATCAGACCAACACTGTCAACAATGGAAAGGTCATAGGTGACAGCATAGATTTCACTTCATGCATTGGTTAATTTCTTGGCTAAATTATGGTTTTGGTGTAGTTTGGGCCAAGTTTTATTAAGGTACAACATGTAGTTTCAATAGTCTCAATTTTGGTATTGTAGTTTACTTATTGTCTCAATTTTGGTATTGTAGTTTAATTTCATCAAATTTTTCAACTTAAAAGTCCAATTTACCCCAACAAGTGCAATTCTTTCGATTTATAAACATGTGAGCAGATGAGAGACACGTGATAGAGTCTATTAGACTTTTTAGGTAAATAAAAATTGACGAAATTAAGCAATTTGACCACAATTGAAACAATTAGTAAACTACAATACCAAAATTGGGAGAATGGAAACAACAGATACCTTAGTGGAACTTGGCCCAAACTACAGCCCAAAATCCTAATTTTACCTAATTTATGTCTATATACTTTATTACTCTAATCTCTTTTGAGAGGTAAAACTTAAGATCCTTGCAAAGAAGCAATTTTTTGAAAATAAGGTCTTTATTGCACTTTAGCATGGGAGAAATTCAAAATTTTACTGTATGAAAAGCCTGCGCCACACACACACTCACACAATACAACCCTCCAAGTTAGCCCTTCAAAAGCATGGTCATGAACTGGTGTCTACTGATCTATTGGTAAAAAGTACTCAAAAGTTTTGCAACTTGCACTCTCAGCCAAACCATCAAGATGTTGAATACTACCTCATTATGTGGTTTTTAAATTCATACATACGATCATTAACATTTAAAGAGGATGGGAATTAACTTGTAAAATCAGTCGGAAAATGTTAGGGGAAACTGTGCAAGAATTTAAGTGAATACGAAAAACCTAAGTCACCTTTATCAAATGAAGACCACTTTCAGAGGAATTCCATGATAGACTTAATATTGAAGGCACTTACTATGCTGTCATCTAAGGCTATCCTTGTTTAAAATTAAAAGTTAGCGATGATTATCTACCATGGAAGCTCAATCTCATAAGCACCCAAAAATTGCAAGTAATTTATATTTATACCTCAGCTGGTGACGAAATGATAGATTCCCTGCCAGAATTAAAATGGCCATTCAGACTCCTGCATAAATACGTATAACCATATAAATATCTACTTCACTGAAAGATTAAAAGGAGAAAGGAGAATACCTCGGCCTCTCAGACTTAGAAAATTGCTTGGACATTATGGATGCCTGAAATAAAACCAATTCCTATATTTATTGCTGAACCAAAAACAGAATAAAGGGCAGAATTATCTAACTGCACTGATAGATGCCTTAGTCCACTCCACAAATTGAAAGGTAAGAAAACATTGTAGAAGAGGGGTATAAAATTGATGAAATTCAAGTATTTGAATAAATAGAATGCCTCAGCACATCAACTCCTAAGAAAGTTGCAAGTTTGTGCACTTCTCCGGACTCCGGTGACACTCTTTCTTTCTTAACAGGAACCTTGATATAAATAAAGAGAAAAGGTATACAAGGCAAGATGGATAAGAAGTGCATCCAAGCGTAGCCTATTACAAATGCTTAACAGCTCAAAAACATATAATCAATACAAAGCACCCATCCAGATGATAACACTGAAAGGAATTTTCCTAAAATGTATAAGGCAATAACCCACCTCCTATATCCTATCGTGAAAATTTTTTCATTCCTTTCTAACCAAACAATCCACCATTGCAAAAGGCCAAAGAGCAAACCCTTCATTGTTTGCCCCACCACACAAAAATGTCCTAACACAACCCACACCACTCCAAACACATACAACAATCTAACTCCAAATCTGTGAAGTGAAAGAACACTGTAACAATTGCATCTTATAATTTATGAGCCCAAAACAACCGAAATCATCTTTCACTGTCTGGAAAACTCAATTTGCATTAGGAACGGTGCCTATAAGACGTTGACTATTATGAAGTTGAGTAGTCCAAGAAGAACCAAACAAAGAAGCTATGGCCTTGATAAATTATAAACACTTTTATGGCAAGGAAAAAATTATGAAGCTATCCAATAATAGGGAGAACTTAGACAATACGCACCAGAAAAGTAAGGACAAACATACAAACAGGCAAATCAGCTCATGACTTAAGCACATAAAGCATGGAGTGCCACTTTAAATGCAAAGGCATCTATTTTGCATACAAGTAGAATGCCTCAAATATAATTCTGATGTGCACAAGAGTAAAAGAGCAAGACCTGCTCTTGGATTATGCTCCTCGCCTCAACAAGTTGAGCTTCAAGTTCAAGCTCCCTCTCAGTTGCTTCAGAAGTGACCTCCGCTCCTTTTTGTGCATCTTGCAATTGAACCATGCGCTCCTTCAAATTTATAACATAAGCAACAGAATACATTAACAGTTCATTGTTTGCAAGAATCACAAAATGAACGTGTTAACGGAAAACAAACTACCTTTATGGAAGCCATCTTATTTCTGAGACTTTCTTCTATTTGATCTCTAGCCATGTGAAAAGGAAGGTCAAAGACATCCTGCAAGGAGTAAACTGTATGTGATTCAAATTGCACTTGAAGCAAAGGAAGGTTTCACGCATACATCATTTGGAAAATGCCATACCGTCCGCCCACCCAATGGAGACTGTGAGTGATCAGTTTCAACTCGTTCATTGACAGCCAGAGACTGCTTTGACAGCCCATTTGGAGCATTTATAAAATCACGCATATCCATCTGTAAGGAAACCATTCTAGTATAACTTCCAACCATTTGGCATACGTAGAAAAAGAATACTGAAAACTTCTCACCACAAAATTAATGACTAGAAGTATATAATAAGAAGAAATTAATCTGGTGTAGTAAACACATTGGCTAAGGGGAGGTACAAGGAACGGAATTTGTAGAATAATCATTACAGCACTTTTACAATGAATAGAATTACCTGCATTGATCGCAGTAATGCCTTTAAATCAGCATTCTCTGCAATCAATTCCTGATTTTTTGTCTCATAAGCATCCACCTGCCGATTAATGTACAGTAAAAATCAGACAAGAAGTGGCTACAAAAGGTTAAATAGCAAAGTCAATCTGCATACAATCTTTTTATAAAAATCATTATCAGTCTTCTTTCCATTCCATGTTCCACGCTGCTGCCGCCCTTCTTTCTGTTCACATGTGATGTTAAGGGGAAGAAAAAAGGTAAAATTAGGTGGATGAATTTGAAATTTTGTAGGTCATTTAAGTAAGTCAGCCATTTAGTACCTGAAGCAAGTTCATTATCTCCATGCCTGATCTGGATTCCTTCTTTTTCTCCATCATCACTTGGTTTAGCCTCTCCTGAAATTAAAATCTCTCATCCACTCATGTAATCAACCACATATAAAGTCCTATTCTGCAAACATACATAGCCAGTATATTCTCCTAACAAAATAAGAATCCATGAAGAAATCATAGTACCTGCAACTTTATGTACTCCTTTTCTTTTTTCTTCATCTCATGCATTTGTTGAGTCCTAACTTGCTTTGGCAGCATCAACATATCATTAATACTTGTCAGGATTTGTCCATTTTTACATAGTGGCTAACAAAATTCAGCAAAGAAACTCGATTAAATCCTAATGTCCCAACCTGATTCCCAATGACCATCCTCTGAAACTCATCTCGCTCCTGCTGTAGCTTCTCAATTTGGGACTTAAGCGCCGCTTTAGCTTTAGCTTCCTAAGCATAAAGAACTTCCAAATGAATCAATGAAAATACCAAACCAATATGAAGTCCCCTTTGGAAAAAAAAAATTTCTAACCGTTCGTGTCATTGTTGCTATCTCCCTATCTTTGGCTTGTAACTGCCCCTCGAGCCTCTCAACTTTAGCTTCTAATCTTGATATGTCTGACAATAGCCTATAGCATAAAAAAGGAAAGGGACAAAAAAAACAACAGTGTCATTCTGAAATGAAATTCTAGAAATCTTCCCTAAACTAAAATCCCATACAACTGGACAAACATAAACTAAGTGACAATATGCTCAACCAAATACAGACAAAATTACCTAATCAACACACAATTACTATGTAAAATGAACTGATAAATTATTAACCATTAATAAATGAAAGGTAGTTCATAATGCATATTCAAGCATATAGTGTCTCAAAAGATGCATACATTTCTAATCAGACTTGATTTACCAAAATGTTGTAATTCTGATATCTAAAATTACCACAAAAACTCAAGAGAGAATCATACCGCTGTCGCTGTTCATTAGCAGACTCTCGAAATTCAACATCACGCTGTCTTTGCTGAATTAACGAATACATGCAATTGCAAGTCCGGGCAACAGAAACCTACCAATTGCAGCACATAAAGTTCTTTACTAAATAACTAAACATATCAATCAAAAAGAAAAACAAATTGAATCTTTCTTGAGCAAATTTAAAGAAAAAAAAACCACAACATCAACAAATATCGAGCAAAACTGACCGGATCATTTGCAAAAAGATCGAGGGAAGCCGGGAATCCGAAGGTAACAAGAGTCTGATTCAAATACTTAATGCAATGTTCCAAATTCCCCACATCGGCAAATGCGTACTCTCTGAAGCACAAAATCAAAGACCTCACTTCAACACACTAATATACATATCCATACACAATGCCTACAAATATATATATATATACACATAAGAAACCCTAAAAATGGAGGAACTGACCCGATTGTGAAGGCTGACTGAGGAGGCGACTGTCCAAAGCAGAGAGAGATAATGTTAGAAAAGTTAAAGAGAAAATGAAAGCGCAGTGTTAGAGTTGTAGAGGAACAGTACTCTGAGATTGAAGTCTGCGTCAGTCGCTGGCATTGTTGAAAGCTTTCTTCGAGCTCGCAGAGAGAGAGAGAGAGAGAGATTTGGTTTTGGTTATGGAGCAGTGTACAGTCCCGCAGTGTCTCTCTCGGATAGATCTGAACGGTGTGCCCAACCTTCAATGCTTTCAAATTTTTTTGGACTCGGTTAGACTCTGGTAGTTAGACTCGGACCAAATCGTATTCCACTGCGGTCCTGCCTACTTTGGTTTCGTGTGACAACCAATGGCGTTGTTACATTTTGATCGGGTCAATCTCGTTTGGCGACCTAGTATAGATTGATTGGTTGATGGGTAGTGAAATGGTCTTGTTGTGTGTACAGGGTTTGAAGTAAAATGGCGCCAGACGTCACAAATGGAGTGAGGTAAAGTGATTATTTTCATATTTTTAGAATTGGTTTTAAGATTTTTATTTCTAAAATGAGGGTGGGGCAAGTAGTCTGGTTTGTTTGATCAAATTCTAAAATGGGAATAACAATTTTGTGCTTTTCCTAATTTTGGTTTTAAGATTTTTATTTCAATAATTAGAAAAACTCAAGAATAAACTAAATTTTTATATATGTTGAACTTCTATAACATAAAAACTTTTCTTTTCAATTCCAACAACATCACATTACTACTTAATAAAATTTTAAAAAAAAAAAAAAACAACATAACACTGGCATGTGCCACATGGCTTGTTGCGGGGATGCTAGCAACAAGACACATTGATTTCAATTGATTTCATCACATGCTTTGGGTCTTCATTGTGTCGTTGTTGGGTCACTACTTTCATTAGAACTAGTACAAATCATGAAAATCCATAGGGCTGGCTACCTAATAACCTAACACTTTAAAGCTTACACATGAGATTCAGCCTTTTCCATGCAAGTGGGAAATACATATAAACACGACTATACAAAAGATTAGCATAATAAAATATATATACAAAAGAATTATTTTGATTATGAATTTATATTTAAAAATAATAATAAAGGAGAAGGTCGGTGAATAAGGTGAATTGAAAAAGATGGATAGTATTATCTAATAGGGAATAACCTAAAATGAGAATTATTCTCATTTTTATTCTTTTCATTTTCATTTTCAAGTAATGTGTTATACACAATTTTAAACATAATTATAGTACCCATACCTTAAAAACAAGCAAAAAGTCTCAACTCTAGTCCAAGCAACAAAGTTATAGGTAGTCCGAGTTTATCAATTTGTGTGTTGTTTCTCTTTTTTTTTTCTTTTAAGTAGAAGGCACATAGCCATTAGGATTTATTTCTCATTCATACGGTTACTCAAGATCGGAAAAAGCCAATTTGGACTCTCTTCAAGCTAAACAAGAAAATGAATACAATCTAAACTGAACCATACTACTTTGTAAGTTACGTTATTACATGCTTGATAAGTAAAAGAGAAAGAATGAAAACAATGCGACATAGTTTTAATCTCTAAAACAATAACACCATGAATACTAAAGCAACCTAGCTCCCTCATCAAGCACTTCTCGCAGTGCCTCTTGTGAATCAAATTCCACAAAAGTGGGAATAAAAGCGTCCATCGATCTCTAGCCAACTGAAGACCATACAACCAGCCATGAACTCACCCAAGCCATTCCAGATAACACATCCAAATCCATGAACTCGACGCTACCTGCATCGACATTAATCTTATAGAAGACAAAAATTGTACATACAAAATGGGCAATGTCTTCAATGATATAGATAGGGTAGCAGAAAAATTGAAATGGTTGGCACAAACCAGTCAACATTGGCCTTCACCCATCTAAGTGTGCGACGCAGATGCATTTGATTTTGATTGGGCTGTAACTTGGTATAGCTGGCTCGACTTAAAACATTTGCATGCTATAACGATTGGGCCATGTCGATTTTACTCTATGGCCCTATCAACCCCAATCCAAAAGTTGAATGGGCTACGTACATATCACAATCCGGTGCATAGTGGAGAAATTATGGCTAAATGTTAGCCATTTTGACTTTTGGCTATCAAAATTCCGGTGCATAGTAGAAGGCCTAAGTGTGCGACGCAGATGCATTTGATTTTGATTGGGCTGTAACTTAGTATAGCTGGCTCGACTTAAAACATTTGCATGCTATAACGATTGGGCCATGTCGATTTTAGTCTATGGCCCTCTCAACCCCAATCCAAAAGTTGAATGGGCTACGTACCATTGTAAAAATTTGATGAGAAATTCTACAAAATACATATATTGAATCGAAATGGCGTGATGATCTTCAATGAAACTATGGTACGTTCTAATGAACATGATCACATTAGGCCTATATATATATATAGTGACTATTTGTGGCTCCGACCCATCTATTCGGTGTTAGTTTTTCAATATGTGAACCAATTAACATAACACCTTCACCCTAATACTCATGAATTGCATATATGAAAGCTTGGGGGCCTTGGTCACTTCAAGCCTACATGGGGGTATTCGGAGTCTTTATTAATTTTTTTTAATAAATAACATACCAAATTCACATAAATACAAAATATAGTATAGATGAAATACATTAAATTCATTATATTACATTATAACAACACTAAATTATAAAAAGAACACAATTAAATTTTTAAGATAACAAAAATTAAGATAAAAAAAAGGGTAAATTATTGGCAAGTCCCAAATAAGCTTCTTATTTAGTATTAAGCCACTGTTTTAATTCCTATAGTTTAAAACCATTATTTATAGAGAGTAACTCTCAGCCAATGAGATAAGATGGGCCAAAAGCAAAAATCAGTTTTATTTAATACTCATTTCTCTCTCTTCCCTCTCACATTTCACTCTTCTCTCTCCCAGATCTATCTTTTCTATTTCTTCCCTCCCTGCGCCGATCATCTTCTCCAGCAAGACCAAATATTACCCCAACCCAAACAGCCACTCACTCACTCAATCGTCACTTTTGACATCACTCTCCAAGTCCAAACCCCAAACAGCTCTCAATGCCACCCAAACACCCATCCCTCACTGACTCACCATCCCGCGTTGCCCTCTCTCAATCTTGCATCGGCATCAACTCTCAGCCTCACTTCTCAGTCTTTGAGGCTCTCGGCGCACCAAACCAAACCGAAACTACTACCAGTCCGAATTGGTTCAGTTATGGTGGATGTTTTTGGGTGCTTAGCACTAGACCGCGCCGGAAATAGTTGTCCGGTCAGGTGCACGGTGTGAGGGATGAACCAGACTGTGCCCACCCCTAATTGGAGCTGTAGGAGACCGTAGACACTTCTCTTGCTTCTCATGTCAATCACTATACCTTGCAAGGGATATCATTTTCTGAAATTAATCACACTCTTAAAAATGCTAGTTGAATATTGATCTTCATCCAAATAGCTAGTTACATTGATTTTTCAATGTCGATCTGATGAGAGTGTAGGCTGTGTAGCTTCATGATGTAAAGTAAATTTGTAAGGTATAGATATAGTTTGGCTTGGCTTTTTATTAAAAATTTTAAAGGATTTTGAAAAAAAGTGTTGCTTGGTGGCAGCACAATCACGGTTAAGAGCTCAACATTAAGCAATCAATCAAAATAGGATTCAGCAATTCATTTATCAAGTTGTCATCAATTGTTGAGTTCTCGCTTGGAGGCTTGGGTTCCAATACTGATTAACTGGGATTTGACCCCTTCATTTCTAATTAATTTCTTTAATCAACTTAGCATAAATCATGCATAGGCTAAGGAGTGTAATTTTTGTATTCCTTTAGCTTTAGTGACTCCAAGTGCTGAAACCACCTCCGCAGTCGATTTGGGTTCGTCGTGTATTAGAAGGCAATAGTTATAACTCTTAAAGTCGTCAAGAGTTGCACTTCTAAAGTATAATTCTTATTGAATTAATATTTAGTTTTGAGTTTTTGTTGAATTACACTTTAGTTTAATTTTTTTGTTCTAACGTCATATGTCAAAAGTTATAATTTTTAATTTCATAAAATTACACTTTACTTAATTTTTTTCGTAGGAGTTTTTTATTTTTTGTTTTTATATATTTATAGCTGAAATTTTTTTTTTATGCTTAAAAATATATTTTGTGGCTTATTAATAAAGAACTATATTTGTTATGGCTTAAAACTAAAAAGTATGATAAGTTGTGGCTTATTAATAAAGTACTCTAAAACAAAATTATAATATAATTTTACATTAAATGGATATACAGGACAAAGTGGAGACATAAATAGTATTATCATACTCACTTAATCAGGATAGATTTTCAAGGAAAATTTTAGGGACAGGGAATTTTGCTATCCCTATATGGAGGAGCTACCATCCCCACTTAATTAGGGCGGGTCCCCATGAGAAACTTTAGGGGCGGAGAATTTTGGCATCCCACCATGTGGCTCCTCAGCCTCCTCCATAAGAGGTTAGATGTTGGATTATTTTTCATGGCACTAGGGCAATCACTGTCATAACTGGGCAAGCTTATATCAGCAATGACATGGTCTATAATCTAACTATTATTTTGTAAACCGATCGAATCGAACTTGTATACTATAGATATTGAAAGACAAGGACATTGGGAATGAGGCCAATGCTATTACTACAAAAAGAAAGAGTTGGTTTGATGTTGCCTTTAAGAGTTGGTCCAGAGACTCAGAGACACATTCATTTATATAAGTGTTGTCTTGTCCCATGTGTATGTGACCATCACGCATATATATATATATATGAAGGTGGTGAGTGGCTGGTGACAAGACACATAAGCTCTGAAAAATCATTAAAGCAATTCCTAATACACAAAGTTTGAGTGTAATTTGGGTACATGTGTAAGTGGCCAAAAACAAAGGCCAGCAGTATATTGCCTCATCCTCCTCAAAAATTTCACAAACGTCGAAATATTATCATGTTGTTTTAATTGTTGGTGAACAAGAAAAAGGCTAATTGGGTGGTGTGGGTCATGCCACATGTGGCTCATCCAACTCCAAGTGGGTTTTTAAAAGTGTGTGATGACGTACATCCTAATTAATGGTCATTTTATTTCTAGACTTTTTTTTAGCTTAAAAAATTGAAAATCAATTATTCTTAGGGACTTCAATTCATATATCAGTTTTTTTTATATATTCACCCATTTTCTTCTCACCCCACACTCGTCTTTTAAAAATTGAAAAACAATAAACAGCCAGCCTCCCGATGTCCCGACCCCACCTAAGCAGCCAACCGGTAGTTGCTGTCATGGGTGTTACTTGTTTTTCTTTGTGTAGTGAGAATATTTTGAGAATATTAATGGTATAAATTAAAAAGAAAAAGAGGCGTGGGGTGAAAAAAAAAGAAGGAATAGGAATAGTAGCCCTTGAAATTAACCTAATTTTGAATAATTGAATTGACTATAATCCCCGCACTATTGAATATTTGAACAAAAGTAAACTGTCGACCAAAAAAAAAAGAACAAGAAAGAACAAAAGTAACCTGATTTTGATAAGTCTCAATACAACATTTGATTTGAGTGAGAAAAACATCTTAAGGCAATCATATGTATACGAAATATATAGAATTTAGCTTTTCTATTTTTAAAAATAATGTTATTAGTGCATTTTATCAAATTTAATTTATTTATATAAATCTAAAAACTTATTATTTTTAGACATGTTAATTGATGTAAAAAGTTATTAGTCTTAAAACTTATATAAGTGAATTAAATTTGATAAAAAACATCAATAATACCATCTTCCAAAACACAAAAGTCGATCTAAATAATTATTATGTCAATCATAGAAAAACTTGCAATCATTTTAATAATAAAATTTTAAGATTAATATAATATTATAGTTATACATTAATTTTTCAATATGACCTACTACTTGTGTCACGTGCACGTCCTACATACCCTATTTTATTTTGTCTTTTTTTAATTTTTTTTACTTTTTCACATTGCACAAACATTACGGTGTGTTAGGAGGTGAATCTGGTCAAATCTAAGTTGATGGTCGACACGGGAATTGACTTTTATACAATTAGCACATTTTATTATGGCCTTAAATTCTTAAGAGTGCATGCATCATCATTTTCGGGGCCTTTGACCATATCAATTTTCAACTTAGAAAA